>JAMKCH010008578.1:0-54257 GCA_023653785.1 Ophioderma brevispina
GTATCTTTTGACAGGATACATAAAATGGTCTATGATGTTGCTACTGGTCGTGTTAGGGTTCTGTCGCTTTTGGGCAATGCAATGTTGACAGCATTGTCGTCGGGTGAAAGGTTGTGCTGCATGATTAGGCAGCGTCGTAAAATGTGTTGGTTGATGTGGTTAGTGTTATGATCCGGGGGGAAAACGTTCTTTCTTGTGCTTTTCTTTCCGACACACTGGTCCTTGCTACCCGCTTACGGGAATGTTAAGTGTTCTTGCGACTGGGGGATTTTTAGGTAGGTATGGGTACCAAAAGAATGCAGTATCAAGAACTTCTGCATGCAATTTGTAGTGTTGGTTTAAATCGATATGAAGGTTAAAGAAGGAAAAAACGGGACAAAAGGGATGCGATTGTGTGTAAAATTTTCCAATAAAACACGTAAACTAAGTTTTCTTTTTATACTAGCTTAATTTCGTTAGACAGTTAAGAAAAGCTTTACAGGATTTAATTAAAATAAAACAACACATAAAACTGTTATAATTGGATTACTCCATTATTGGATGCTTATTACAAACTCGCGTGCGCAGAGTCGCAGACAAATATTCCTCTTCTATCGCGACCCAATGGACTTCTTACTTCACCTCGTTATCTGTAAATCGCTTAGCCAAAGATAATTACTAATCTCCTTAAGATACTACATGATTGAAAATATCGCACATGGTCTGTGATGTTACTGTCCTACTTAGTTGTTTTCCAACATTTCCCATGGCTCATCCATTGTGTAGTTATATTAAAGCGTCCATTTCAGTCGTTTCTAGGACACCATTCCTTTTACATCGCCTGCTTGACTCATTAAAATCTCTATCATTCCAAGTGAGGTTCGGAACAGGTAGGCCACTAGCTTCCAAATCAGCATAATGTTGTATCTATTACCTTTCAACTAGTAGATAAATCCTCATGGTTTAAATCAAACATATTACATTGCCTATTATTGACGGTCATTTCGGCGTTCGGTTGGTCCCTCATGGTCTGATAATTACGTCATTTAAACTCGATATATTTTAAATTAGAGCAAAAACGCTAAGATAAATATGAAATCACTAATTACATCCTGTTGTAAATACCCAAATAATCTCTTGGTCAGACATAACGGATTTTCGCAGCCTGGTGAATGGCCACGGGGGTTACAAACAGTATTGTAAACGTTAAGGCACATTTTACAATCGTTGAACAAATGAATGGAAAGCTATGTGGAATTCATTGAACGGGATTTAACAAGGTTATTTATGGATTTAAAGTAATTGACGGTAAATGTTGTATTGCTCTATATGTAGCAACTATTTATAGCCTCATTTTGGTTACATATGTCCATGCTTTATCATCAGACTGTGGATTAACATTCACCTGAGAGAACTTAGTATTTTGAATAGTTCCGAAAGGTGTATCAAGTTAACGATCTAATGATACGATACGTTTGTGATAACATTTCCATAATTAATGGAATACTATAAAATCCCACACTACTGGCTTGTGTGGGCGACGATAATATACATAGCGTCTACATCACATCTCCACTGGTTTAATGTGTTTGTCTTATATTGGCCATAGGTGCCAGAATTTATAGGTTTTTGAGATTAAAACCACGAGCAAGAATGATGAATCATTATAAAACCAAAAACAACGCAGTAATAGTTGCCATCGATGTATGACACACCCATATTTAGAGCCATGGCTCGCAGGAGTAATATAGCACAGTACCAGACGACACTATAAATGGTGAATATAATGGCATTAAACCATACCATTTTTCCATGAATACTTGTAAATCTACTGTATAAAAAAAAAATTACCCAACTTTCACAAGATACAACTTTTAATTAGCTGTGCGCAAGTTATACCAGATACATACTGCAAATGAAAATAAGGGCAACTTTCTTTAAGACAGATTCAATTAAACAAAAAATAATAATGTATGCATTTGTCAAGCATGCTGGTTTTGATAATTTGAGGGTTTGCTGATTTTGATTTTGACCTTCAAATTAAAAAATTGGCCCGTCATACGAAAAAAAAAATAGATTGGCTATCGCATTGTATTTTCGTGTTAAAGGTGGCAAGCAAGCTGGTATGCTAATTTGAGGGTGCTGAAACAAAAATTTGGTCGAGCTCATTTTAAGGCTGTGACCTTCAAAATAATAAAAAAATTACCAGTGTATAACTTTAAAAAAATATGCAAAGTGTTATTGCATTGAATGGTTAATGGGAACCAAGCTTTTTATGATAATGTTGTTTTTTGGACAATTTGAAAAAGATGAGACCTCTAGATTTTCACATGATATTTTTGCATGGTTGTTTACAAGCCGGTTGTATTACATTAGCCCGCACATAAACTAGTTAAAGCCCAAATCACTACGGTAGGGGTAAACAGACCAATTTTATAATTAACGACTCCGGCGACATTAATTCAGCAGACGAGCGGAAGGAAAATGGGGTTTAAGACAAGAAACATATACGCTGAGTTGATTCCCCGACATGTACCTTGTTTGCCGGTCTGTGACATATTGGTTCGAATGAGATGGTAGAGTCAATGATATTCATATAATAGACGGCATAAGGGTTTGCACTCCGTGAGTGCATAGGGGGGTCCTAGGGACCCATTTCTTATATACACACTTCCCAAAGCATTTTTAGAGTTGAAATCAACCACATGTAGAAGGATTCAAAAACATTCAACAATTAAGAAATAAAAACTGAAAAAACAAATTGTTCCGTAAGAAAAGAAAAACTAGGGTAAACATTGATTTAATTTTGCGTCAAAATGTGCGAAAAAAGAAACTAATCGTTTCTGATTTTTGTGCGGTTACTGATTCACCAGCTGTTTGCTTTATTTGGTGAAGGATGAACTAGATTTAACATATTAAGCACACTTAGAAAATGTCTCTGTATTTTAATGTTTTGTAGGTTTACTTGTAGCTAAATTTACCATAGGTTTCCTACAGTAAATCGCTATACGATGTATATAAAATACTATGACCCAATGACTACTTACTCCAAGAATTTTTTGATGGATTAGTTCCTGTTTTTGTCACTAGGTGTATTCATTATGAAAATCAGAATCAACAGTAACTCTATTAAGATTTTTTAATTTTTGTTCATGGGGCACTTCCGTTCCAGGGGGTGGGTACAATTGTAATTAACACAAAAACGGCGCGATGGAATTGAATTTTTTGCACAAATGCAAGCGCAACTAAAAAGTTGACAAATACAAAAAATATAAAACCAATTATTTGCCAGCGTTAAAACACGCCCGGCCGCAACAAACAAAAAAATGGGTCCAGAGGACCCCCCCCCCCGTATGCATTTAAGTGTAAGCTAGGGCAATACCGAGTTCTAAGCAAACTTAAAAGTTCCTTCAAATTACCTGGATGACTTTAGCCTCTTATTAATGTCCGGTTTATTTTGGGTATGTTATTTTACATGTATGTGGTAAAATGATTATTCTATTCTTCCAATGGCCTTAGACTCTCATTGCGAGCAAATTGAAAGAAAGTTTATATTTTCTGAAATTGTGCCAGTGTCGTTTTAAACAAAAAATGTGATAACAATAGCATTTTAACTATTTTGTTATTGATCAAATGATCATTAAAACGTTTTGTTCACATTTTAATACAAATACAAATATGCAACAGTTTATTTGTTGGTGCGCCATTTTAATTGACTGCTTAAAACTAAAATTGAAGCTTGGCCATCAATGGTTTTTTGAAATTCAGCATTCGCCAATTATTACAGAGGGTCCGTTTGTCTACTTGTCAAAGAAAATGTTATTTGTAGCCATTTTGGGGCTAAAAGAGTAAAATTTTTAAAAAAAGAAAAAACCTAAAAAATTACTTTTTAAATATTTTTGTAAATGTTTAATGATGCTGATTCCAATATGAAAATGCTTTGCACTTACTTTTGGACATCTGCTTGTTGTTAGAATGGAAGGGGTACAAAATTCCCCGTAGGAACTCTATGAGGATGGGGACATTATACCCCTCCTTATTAAAGAGACTGAGGAGATTTCAAAAGAAGCGCCCCACCAATATTTCTCAAACCTAGGTTGTTTACATATTTGGGATTTACTTTCAATGGAATTAGATGCACACTGAGTGGAATAAGCCGAATACGCCCGTTCTGTTATGTAATAAGATGATGATTAGTAGTTCTGTAGTGCACGACAGAAAGTCAAAGCATGGTTTTCATAGGGGAAAGATTTTACGATAGCAGGCAGGAAAGTTAAAAACAGGTTTGTCCAATAAACCTCCAAACGTTCTCGGTTTTTCTCTTCTCAGGTAGGTGGTCTAAGGACCGAATCCAGTGAAATTTGAGGAGAAATCCATATCTGTCACTTTAAATGAAACCAACCTAGCAAAATAAAATCATGTTTTTTTTTTAAATCGAATAATTAAATAACTTTTTGATTTTTTTTACAAAGAATTGGTAGTAACAAAACCGTTCTTGAATAACGAATGACCTGAAGCCTATTTTCTCAAAATCTTGGAAAAGAAGCACCACACTCATGTGACCCAATTAAGTTTTTTACTCTTGGTTACCGATGAATATTTGAGCATATTCATACATCTAGAGCAGTAGTTCAACATTTTCCCCATAGATAACTTACCTCTCTCTGGGCTACAGCAAGCAACGGTTCTCTGGCAGACAGTCATAACATATTTGCAAAGTAGATTTGTCTCTGAATTTTCCGGATCCAGTATTGGTATCTCGTTCGTTTGATTCAAAACCTTCTGACGGGCTATTGTGCACCGTGCCGCCGAATATATTTGGTCCTCTAGTGGATACTTACGGACAATCATCGGTTGAAGTCAATCCAGTCCTCTTGGTGGACCATTCTACTCATGGTTAAAGGCCAGAACTCTGTTTCCAAATAAATGTTGTAAATGAGCTGTTCACAATTCTTATTATATGCAGGAGCACCGTCGGTGTTCCACCAGAGATGCTAAATATTTCGTTTGCTGGCCCCTGAATCTCACAAATTCTTCCTCAAGGACTGGGACAACCCCAGTTCACTAGCATTACAAGGACAGACTTCTCCATTGACGTTCCTGGCCGAAAATAAGGCCACCGTTTCCAACAAGGCTAATCCAGTTTACGTGACTGCGCAAGTACCGAAAACTTGAGTTCCATCCACATATCAGGAAACAGTCAACGCTGCAGAGTCTCAGTGGGAGAGCATCCGGTACGTGGTGAAAAAGGTTTTGGTTTGAGTTCCCAGTGAGCCCAAATGCCCTTTGTGTATTTCTGTTCCAGGCACGGAGTCGCCTTCTTTCTGCAATCTAAGATTTGCTGGTTGTACTGGTATGTCGTCGTTTGTGTGTTACATGTTTCAATGTTGATAAGCAACAGCAGTAGCAGTAGTGGTGGTAGTAAGCTAGCACGAGTCGTAGTAGTAGTATACTAGTAGCTCGCAGTAAGCTTAACAATAATTACAGCACTGGAAACGATATATTTATGGTAATTGTAGTTGTACTAGCAGTGGTTTTGGTAGTTGTACTAACTAATTTTCAAGCAAGAACACTCCAAGAAAAGAGGTTATAACAAGTTACGTGATTAAAAGGCAGATTGTTAAAAACTTTTTGGACTAAATAGACGGCGTCCATGTCTCACGTGAACGTCTTCTGAGTCGGTTATTCACAGAGATTTGTTTCAGCATTAATATTTCAACATCTTTTCCCCCCCCTTCTGTCCAGCTCAAGGCCCTTTACCGCCACCCTACTCCCGCACTTTCTTATGCTTCTTCCCAGTACTCTATGGAAAACTGGTCCTTCAGCATCGGTTTTCACGATTTTTGCCTTATTCTTCGCCCTCTGCGGCGAGGAGTAATATGCTACGATTACAACCATATCAATGAGGATGGGTCTTTGAAAGTCCATCCTGAAAAAAAATTTTTCAAATAGCCTTTCATATTCTCCTTCTAGCAACGAAAAGTTAAGGGTTATTCTTGTGATGGTTCGTTAACTCTTTTATTTTTACGAATGCTTCTGCAGCATATTGATATAATGTTATTGATAACAGGAAGAAGCGTGTACTGGGTCATTGTACTCGAACGCTACTGAACACAAACGGTAGATGACTTGAAAGTGTAAATTTACAAACATTTCTTACTTTCTAGTTCTAAAGGAAATGCGAACACGTAATTTTTAACGGCACATTAAAAATGGTCATTCTAATTCCGTTTTAATATGAGATATGTAGTGGCGTTGGTTGGGAGTTCAGCGTTGGGAACTTTATTGAAAAAAAAAGCTACGGTAGAAAGATAACGTTGTCACTGCTTTTACGTGGACGTGTTTTGCATCGTCGCGTTGACAACACACAAATGAGCGTGACGCAAGTAATTCATTGTTGACATATCAAGTGTCTTGTTACTGTGTGCTACGAGAGTCTCAAGATTACACTCTTGAAAGCTAAAAACATTAAGAACACCTCTACAGATGGTTCGTTATCGCGTTTTTGTACTGTTTGGCAATCTAATTTTGTCCCAACGGAAACTGTCATTTTTGTGCCTAGTGCAATATACTTTCAGAATTTTTTCATGGTTTGGTGAAAACTGTTATTCACAAATAGACATCTGTTATACCGAAGACGAAGACAGGAATACGTTATCTCATCCGCTTAATAAGAGCTGCCGATTCGGACATTTCGATGAGAAATTGGCAAAATATCCTGACCCCTTTTACTTTCTTATCAATGAGAATTGTATAATTGGAATTCTCCTGTTGATAATAAAATTAACTTGGTCAGAACATCTGTTTAGAAAGTAAATGATCGTAGAAAAAAAAGACTGTGGCCAATTCATTCAGAGTGTCATAAATCGCAAACATTATCCGATCTACTACGTCTGTCTACAAAAAAGGGTACAATCAGCAAAAAATGGTTCTAAAATAAAAAAAATATACGTTTATTGATATTGCAACCAAAAATAAACACTCCAAATCTGGAAAAATAGTTTAAAAATATTGCATTATCTTTGTGTATTACTAATAATTGTGAAGTCAATACGAATAGAATTTGGAAGCAAGGTCTCAAGGTGTGGTAGGGAATTTTCGTGTCATGATACTTTGTCAAGAACCCACAAAAACTCTCTCCTCCAGGTTGCTGTACGCTATGGTTCTCTTCTAACCAAAAACGAATAGTATGTCGAATGTATTCCTTTGCTTAAAGCCAGACACTTATGATCAAAACTTCCACCATTACGTAACTGTTTTCGTATCTTTTAGAGTTTCTTTATAAGGTTAATCCTACCCCCACACCCCCACTTTAAAAAAAATTCTTTCGTTCAAAGTGAATATCTATGTTTAATCTTATATTTCACCATTTTCACTCAAACCAGAAAGTGGCACAAACTCGATTTTGTGTCCCGCAGTAAACTGGAGTTATCTCTCGATTGAAACAAGCAAATGAGATGAAACAAAATGCTGGAAAGCCTGGTTTTTTTCTCTTAATGTGATGTTACAAAAACGACTTTACTTGTTTGGAAATATTAATATTGAATAAAAAAAATCGGTTTTTTGATTGTACATTTTTTTGAGACAGCCTGTAGTGCAGATCCAATGTCTGCGCGATTGAAATCGTGTTATAAACCAAATTCTCCACGACTAAAAACAATCTTTGAGCACGTAAAGGAGAATAAGGAGTCATATTGGTACGCATCATTTCGGGTTTTAAATGGAAGCGAATGTTGCGCAGTCTTCAGCTTAGCAATCCCGATTTCTGTGGCGACTGCAAATGCTTAAATAGTTCATAATTTTAAAAAAAGAAAAAACCTAAAAAATTAAAAAAAAAAAAAAAATCAAAGGGTTTCTAAAGAAAAACATAACAGTATAGAAACCACCCCGATAGAGTAAGCTGGCGACTACGGGTAAATTTTGGGACCATGCCGGATGTGACATGCTAAAGTCCAATCAAAAACTTAGGAATTGGCGATTCGCGCTTAACTCTGCAGGAAGTCTCGACTATTACCATTGCCGCGCCTTAGTAATATTAGGGAGATTAAATTTATTCAGGATTGCGGGGAAATTTATTCAACTTGCTGCCCTGGAAGACATTTTCCTGAGATTAGATATTACATGTACACATTTTAAATTAAAAATTCATTATTTGTGAGTCTGCAAATTTAGCAGCACTTGTTGCCCACCATCTTGGATGGGCATGATAAATGGTAAATCTCCTCGAACCCTTTTTTTTAATAGTATCCTACAGTCAAATGGAGTCATGAAAGGCAGACAAAGAAAGGGCTTATCTTACAACCTACAATCGAATTTTGCACATGTATTTGGGTTGCACAGAACCTAAATGAAGCCCCAGCTCGACTTTCACATTTGATCTGTTTAAAATGTTCTTTTACCTTACAGTGCTAGGCAATTCCATGGGTATTGCACAATTTTGTGGCAGGCCCGGTATCGGATTACAGGTTTCATTAAAAAAAAAGCTGGCGATAGAGAGCGAGATATTAGTCTGGAAATCAAGGCAGTTCCGCCAGAATTGCTATGTATCCCTAGTCTTGGCAATGTGTGCTCAATGAGCAAAACAAGAACCGCTGAAGCGAATCTGGGCTAATTCTAGCCCAGGTTGGGTTTACAGGTATTTAAAACGAATGCCTGATTGGATTTTTTGGGACTAACCTCATTAACCATAAGTAATTTTGTTTTTATTGCTTAGCAATGTCCAGTAAAACACAGTGATGATACTTAGAGTCAAAGTGTTGAAAGTTATTCTTGAAATCGGTTTATATTTTATCTCCTGGACGGATATGTTTTTTGAATCAATAAAACTGTTTAGTTTTGGTAGCATGATAAGCATATAAGGGAAGACTGTCTGGTAAGGTAAGATCTGCGAGTCTGTAAATGTTGTTGATGTAGTGTATTGATGTTTGTAAGAAAAATACATCTAGCCACTGAATTATCGATAAATGTTCATTCAACTTTCCCTACTTGAAAATATTCACGTTAATACTAAAGGCGTAAACACAGTTTCAGACATCTCTTGAGGTATTAGCGATGTACTAGATGTTACATACCATATTGTTGAGGCAGAAGCAAGCGACCATATAGTACTGTGGTGGGACGTTTTGATTATGCTATTATTGTAGCAACACTGGTATGCTCATGATTTGGACATACGACAACGCGAGTTTTTGACCTTGTTTTTTGGAAGCTACCAGCATCTTCATGTGTCATTTAATTTTTTGTTATTTGTAATCATATGTGTTGCTACAAATTGCTGAAAGCGTATACATTGTCACATTCGATTTAAGTGAAATTTAGCATTTTGATGTAAGTAAAATGTCTGAGGCTGGGAAACGAGCATTTAGCTAGCAGCTTTCAATTGAATGTCACAGTTGCTTCTTACTTGATGTTGCAAACCGAGCTAGTCGCGTTCCTTGATGTTACTTCATGTCAGTTATAACATTGTGCATAGTTTAATAGGTATTGTGCTCGCTTTTTTACCTTTATGGTATCTTGCTGATAGTCATTATTGTTCTGGTATTCTGCGGTAGGTTCAAGATCGCTGTTTTCCAACAGGCATAAACCACTTTTAGAGGATAACACTAGACACTCTATAACCCCACGTCCCTTAACTGCTTTAAAATGCAATGTTGAAAAAATCATGGAGGGACCCTGCCTTGGGTAGGGATTGCTCCTATATCTAACCAGCAAATAACGCTACCTCACTTTTTGCGGTGATAGTCATAATAAAAAAAGAAAGATTTTGCCTCAGGGACATAATCCTAAAGAGCGTACAAGAAAAGAAAGAAAAAGAAAGAAGGAGGTGGGGCGAGGGTGAGGGCTATTCGAAATGCATTACAACCCACAAGATGGAATGCAAAGCTGAGTGAGTACAATTCCCTCTAATATTGTGGGGGGGGGGGATTATTGAATCTCATCTTGAAATGCCATGGTCAGGTCATCAGTATTGCGTAGGTATTTAGTTGTTCATGTGTCACTCATGCATTGATAATGATCTGAGCTTGGCAATTTTTTTAAATAATAATTGAATATTTTTAAACCATTGCTTACTGCTAATCCCTAATGTCCCTTACTGCATTGAATGCACTTTTTTAAAACAAACATCACGGACGGACCCTGCCTTGATTTAGGGAGAATTGCCCCTAGATCAACAAGATTAACGCTAACTCCCTTTTTGAGTGATCGTCAGAATTTTCCTCTAGGGACGTTAGGGATAATTATCATCATATCTACAAAATCAACTAAATCCTGAGATTTTTGAAAATAAAATACTTTCGAGATATCTTTTGAACAATGACCAGTACGAGGTTTGGCACAATCACAAAACGTGCCTCAATTATATCCCGGGAATTATAAGTCTCTTAAGGCAGATACTGATAAGCTTATGCGGGGATTGATAATTCATGGACACAAAATATAGCAAAAGGACTTCTAGTGATTTCAATGAAAATCAGCCCAAAGACTTGTCATGAACTTCTGCCTAAAAGTGTTCCAAATCAGCATGTAACAACTATATAAGATTAACATCAATAATGTTTTATCATGATCTTCTTATCATCTTTTTATTGCATCAAAATGAAAATAATATGTGTTGGCTTTCAATGGGATAATTTTCACAAAAGATCCTTACAAAAATGCATATTAATGAACTAATCATCAGAGATGGATTACAACATAAAACTAAAGAAGGTTATCCTGCCTGCATTAAGATGTTAGTGGGTAGAGAATTTACCCCAGTAAGGAAGAAGATTTTAACATCTTTCGCCAAGAGCTGTAATAACGCTATGTGACTTGCCTTCATGTCGTCCTCTTTACAAAACATTTTGGGCAACATATATGTACATGATTTCTGTTATTATCAATTCGTGAAAGTGAATAACTTGATCTCAGATAAAACTGAATACGTGATAGTGTTCAAATCTGTACATTTAAGTTTGTGATCCTCTAAATCCCAAAATTTCTACTATAACCGAAAGAACCTTTCGTTTAACTGTCCTGTTTGCGCCTTTAAGACAACAAAACGTGTTTGCTTTTGAGCATCGCGTATATGCCAAGAAAGACTTTCTAAACAAGAAGCGTGTTCTTGCTTGCTTGTATCTTTTTGACGGATACATAAAATGGTCTTGATTGTTGCTACTGGTCGTGTTAGTGTTCTTGTCTGAATCTTTGGGCAATGTAATGTTGACAGCATTGTCGTCGGTGTAAATGTTTGTGCTGCATGCTGTAGGCAGCGTAAATGTGTTTTGTTTGATGTTGGTTAGTGTTATGATCCGGGGGAAAACGTTCTTTCGTGCTTTTCTTTCCGACACACTTGTCCTTGCTACCCGCTTACGGGAAATGTTAAGTGTTCTTGCGACTGGGGGATATTTATATAGGTATGGGTACACAAAAGAATGCAGTGTCAAATCTTCTGCATGGCAATTTTTAGTGTTGTTTTCCAATACGAATGAAGCTTATAAATAAAACAAGGGCAAAAAGGCATTCGATTGTGTGTAAAATTTTCCAATAAACGTAAACTTTTTTACCTTTTAACTTTAAATTTTTCTTCATACAGCTAATTTTGTTAAGACGGTTCAAGAAATGCTTTTACAAATTTAATTCAAATAAAACAAATAGCAATTAAACCTTTATAACTTGTATTACTACCGTTTTGGTGCTTATTTACAATCTCACGTGCGCAGAGAGTTGCAGACAAATATCCTCTTCTATCGCTATACTTCTCAGTTACTTCACCTGTTACTGTAAACTCGCTTAGCCAAGATAATTACTAATCTCCTTAAGCTCCTTGTTACTGTCCTCTTTCGTTTTGTTTTCAAACATTCCATGGCTCACTTCAGGTGGTAATTTATATTTAGCGTCCATTTCATTCGTTTAATAGGACACCATTACCCTTTAACTCGCCTGCTTGACTTCAATTAAATCTCTTGTATCCAGTTTTGAGGTTCAAACAGGTAGCACTACCTTCAATTCATTCACAATGTTGTATCTATGACCTTCCAAACTACTAGACAAATCCTCATGGTTCAAATCAACACATTACAATGGTTAGATTGACGGTCATTTCGCGTTCGATGGTCCCTCGTGGTCTAATTATGACGTAATCAAAGTTCAATATCCTTTAAATTAGAGGAAAAACGCCCAGATAAATATTGGAATCACTTAATACATCCTTGTAAATGCCCAAATATTCTCTTGAGCCATACAGAACGATTTGGCCAGCCTGCTGAATGCCATTTGGGGTTACAACAGTATTTCTTCAATTTGCCTCAAATGATAGTCTAGGCCACTGGGAGAATAGAGATACATTTTATCACCTAAAAATAGCATACTTCAAAAACAGCTAGGGACGTTATAAGAGGTTAAGACATCCGGGTAATTTTTTAGGCCAACTTTTAAGTTTTCCATAAAGTTTATACCACAATGTGTATATTACATGAATATCATCGACTCGTAGTCATGATATTAAAACCAAAATGTCACAGACCGGTTAAACAAGGTGCATACAGTGGTAAAATGCATACGCGTGCATTTTTCTTGTGTTAAACGCCATTTTTTCCGTCGTCTATTATAAACTCGTTTGTTTACCCATAAGGATCTGATTGGTCTTATCATTTCAGGCGAGGGCTAATGTATATAAAACCTTTACACCATGCCAAAATATCATTTGAAAAATCTTTAACATTCCCCTTGAGAAACTCAGTAGGTTAAGGGGACGGACTTGTGGCCACAGGAACGGGAGTGCCCAACACTCTTTGCGAGTCTGTTACCTTGCCAACATTGAATAATGCCGGTGTAAGGAAACCGCGTGTCCCCCAGGAGAGAGTGTCCTAGTTACCATACGCTACATGTACGGATAAACCGTGACATTGTAGACGAGGCATTTGGTACAGTGCTGAACAAATCATGCGTGCAGCACTTAATGGAGACACCATAGACAGATGGTGGTAGGACACTCAGTCCAACGGCCCTGAATATATGACACCGGTACCATTTATACACCTGGTGGGTAGGGACGGCGTAATTGAGGTAAAGCGGTCCTTACTCAAGGGCGAAACACAATTGGCCTCAGTGGGGCTCGAACGCACAACCTTTGGGTGCGGGTCGGGCGCTGTATCCATTGGACCCACAGTATTTTAATTTTTCTAAAGGTTTATCAAGTAACTACTTTTTGAAAATGACATATTATAACAGTTCCATAATAATGGAATTACATACATGTCAACTCTATACTATGTTTGTTTTGGGCCTGATATATTCAGAGCGTCTACATCACATCTCCACTGGTTTAATGTGTTTTCATATAGGGGGGGGGGGGGGGGGGTGGGGGGGGGTATTTTTTTTGGGTGGGGGGGGGGGGGGGGGAGGGGGAGGGGGGGGGGGGTGGGGGGGGGTTATTTTTTTTGGGTGGGGGGGGGGGGGGTTGTGTGGGGGGGGGGGGGGGGGGGGGGGGTGTGGTGGGGGGGGGGGGGGGTGGGGGGGGGGGTGGGGTGGGGGGGGGGGGGGGGGGGGGGGGGGGGGGGGGGGTTAGGGGGGGTTGGGTGTGTTGGGAGGGGTGCCTTATTAGCAGACTTTAATATTTTTTGTGATGTTATATTATAAACCGCGAGCAAGAACTGATTGCATCATTATAACCAAAATACAGCATAATGTTTTCCGATCGATTTATTCCCACACCCATATTAGAGTCCATGTCCGCACAAACGCAGGTAATATGTACACGTAGTTTAGACTGACACTATAATTATGCTTGAATATACTGAGATACATGTAAAATATACTTGGATAATTTCCCAATCCAAAAAATGGGCATATAAGAAAAAAAAATCATTTTTTCGCTAGATACAATCGTTTAATTAGGGATGCTCATGCTTATACCAGATTACCCTTCAAATGAAGACAAAGGCATCTTTCTTTAAGGACAGTCCATATTTATATTGTGGGCATTTTGGTTAAAAGTATGGCAAGCATCTTGTTATTAATAATTTGAAGGTGCTGAATTCAAAATAATCTTTAGTTTTGACCTTCAAAATTAAGAAATATATGACGTCATACCAATGCTCGATATGGGTATTTGTCCTATTTTTATTGCATTACATGTTAAAAGTTGGCAAGCAAGCTTTTATGATAATTTTGTGGTGCTGAAGAAAAAAATACTGTTGTATTGCATTTTAATGATTGAAAAGTGGAAAACCAAGGCTTCTTATGATAATTGAAAGTGCCGAACTTAATACGTCGTTGCCACTCTCACTTTTCATTTGGCCTCCTCCAAAAATTTAAAATTGCATTCTTATATTTCGTGTTGGAAGTGGGCAATAAGTTTAATGTAATTTGACGGTGCGATTTTAAACAAAGTTTGCACATTTGGAGGGATTTTTAAAAAAAACCTTCAAAATAAAAAAATGCTGCTGTACATAACATTTAAAAATTCATTTATTCTTCAAGTTAAAAGTGCCAAAGAAGCTTATTGGATAATTTGGATAACATTGCCAAGCTTAGTTTTGAGATTTTGACCTTTAAAATATTATCCAAAATTATTTAAAATGCTGTTCGTATTAATATTATGAATTTCGTGTTCAAAATGGCCACTGTTGAAAAAAAAAACCTGCCGAGTATTTTGAACATACAAAATTAAAAACAAAAACAAAAACACAATGCTGCCTTACCATAATTCAAATGTGCATACTTGTATGGGCAAACAAGCTTTAACCAGTAATTTTACTAGGGCTTAATTAAAAAAAGAAAGTTTGTCAAGCCAATTTGAGTTTTTAACACTTAAAACTTTGACTTTACCAAAAAATGTTTGAAAAAGGGCCACCATTGAAAAAATGCTTATTGCATGGGAAATATGTCATTCAGACTGTTTCTTTTTTAAAAGCTTCTTCTTCTTATCGTATCCAAACACATTGGTTTCAAATTGATCCAGTCAGAATGGGCACAATGTCTGGTGTTTCACAAATTCCGCAAGGTCCTTGTCTATGCATTGTTGCGCCAACAGTGGGCAGACCAAGATATGTTCCATTGTTTCTTCTATTCTATTAGTTGGGGGAAAAAAGGGGGTTTGAGGATAGTTTTCAATACTTTAAGGATGCTAAAAGCAGAATGTTTGGGTCCAACCCTCCCGGAAACGTGGGGATCATTGTAAATAAGGGGTAAAATTTGTACAGTGTTAATTTGAATCAGTCAAATTGTGTTTAAAATGTACATGAATGTATTTGTTTCATTATAACACCTAATAGGATAGTTTGACATAAGGCCGACACGGCTACGCCCTGATAAGATTAAGGTCATCCTGGGGTGAAAATTTCCAATGCTTCACATTTTGTTAAAACTGGTGTAAAATATTACTCTGGTCACAGAAAATATATTATAACTCCCTAGTTGAGAGTTTTGTATACAATTTGAGTTCAAGTTTTGGTGACCCCTATAACCATGTTGATCCTGTTACAAATTTGCCCACTAACTACGCACCAAATAGCAAACTTTGTTATAAGGCGAACAATTTGAACACCAGTTTCAACGAAATATGAGCATTGGGTAATTTTACCTCATGATGACCTCTGGAAACTTCATAGGACTGTACCTGTGTAACTAAAAGTCGGACCCTATACAAATTCCTTTTTAAATCCTAAATTAACGAACCAATGTGTCGATGTACATTTTAAACATAATTTAACCTGACTTCAAAATTGACGTTTATTAAGTTACCCCTTTATTTACACCATACGCTCATCTTTACACGCTCCCCAAGTGGCTGGGTCATTATGTTACCCCCATAACGGAGTACAGAATTTACCACAATATTTTTGGCAACGTAGTGGAAATTTCTGGTAAATATCTCCTCCAATACTGCTGATTTGGTCTTCCTTAGGGATAGTGTCGCCCTATTGGATGCAGTTTGTACACGTGAAAAAAAAAAATCCTAGGTATATCGCCCCGTCATCATAACGTCGACTATCATGTCATGCTGATGATTCTCAGCTATACGTCTCATTTGATCCGACAACCCCTCCTGGACTTCCAATTGCAATGTGAAAACTACCAAACTGTATTAATGATATCAAAACCTGGATTCAGTGAAGCAAACTGTCTTAATGATTCAAAACAGTTTTTATCATGGTCTTCCTATTTCCAATTTTGGGAAGGGGTGTGGGGGTTATAATTTGTGATACCCAGATTTCATTGTAAATATAAAATTTTTTTTAAAAGTTTAATCATACTGATTCCAAATAAACTGCTTTTGTACTTTTGGCATCTTGTTGTTATAATGGAAGGGGACAAAATTCCCTGTATTACTCTATGGGGATGGGGGCATAAAAATACCCCCTCCCTATTAATGAACCCCAACCCTATCCAAAAAAAACCATGTTTTGAATTAGTTCATAAAAAAAAAAAACAATAAGTTTTTTTTTAATGTTTTCAAAATTGTTGACATTTCTTGAATAAACCAATGCCCTTTAGCCTATTTCCCCAAATATCTAGGAAAGAAAGCACACACGCATGGGACCCAAAAAATTGAGGTTTTTACTCCTGGTTACCTAAGGAATAATTTGCGCTTATTTATTAACATTTACAGCGTTAAACATTTGGAAACCCCATAATGTAACTTATCCTCTCCTATGGCTACCACATCAACGGGTCACCCCCCCCCCCCCCCCCCCTCGGTGACAATCATTTTGCCAAAGTTAGATTTTTTCCCTGAATTTTCCTCGTATCCAGCGATTGGTATCTCGTTGTTTGAATCAAACCGTCTGGGCTGACAGTCGATCTGTGCAACTTCCCGCCGAATCATATGTCGGTCCTTCTTGAGGATATCTACTTCACGGACAATCCTCCTTTGAAGGTCATCCAGTCCTCTTGGGGACCATTCTACCTCATGGTTAAAGGCCATCACTCTGTTTCCAAATACCTGTTGTAACGAGCTGTCGCAATTCTTCTTATATGTCCGAGCACCGTCCTGTGTCCACTAGAGATGCCTAAATTATTCGTTTTGCTGGCCCCTGATGCCACAAATTCTTCCTCCAGGACTGGGGACAACCCAGTCACTGAGCATTACAAGACCTACTTCTGCATTGACGTTCCGCGAAAAAAACCACCGTTTCCCAACAAGGCTAATCAGTTTACTCTGACTGGCAAGTACCGACTTGAGTTCAAGATAGTAGAAAACAAAAAGGGACGCGACAGGGCCTCCAGCCTCTCCGTGAACATTTCCCCGTCTCCTTCTTCTCCTTTTTCTCTCATCCGGTTCGTGGTTGAAAGGTCTTGGTTTTGAGTCCCAGTGAGCCCCAACTGCCTTTGTGTATTTCTGTTCCAGTGCAGGCGCCTTCTTCTGCACTCTAATATTTCTCGTGTACTGGTATGTCGTGAGTGTGTGTTTACATGTTCCATGTATGATAAGCAATAGCAGTAGAAGTATCAACGGCTGTAGTAATCTCAGCAGCAGTCGTAGTAGTATATACTAAGCTTAACAATAATTACAGCGATGGAAACGATAGTATTATTGGTAATTGCAGTTGTCTTGGAAGTGTTTTTGGTCTTTGTATTAACTATTCTGTTCAAGAACAAATCCAAGAAAAGAGAGTTGATAACAAGTTACGTGATTAAAAGTACGTGATTGTTAAAACTTGTTGACTAAAAAGACGGCGGCAAAGTCTCACGACTGCGTCAGTTAATCACAGAGATTTGTTACAGCATTAATATTTCAACATCTTTTAATAACCCTTATGTAAGCTAAAGGCATTAAAGCCAAAATAATACCGAAATTCTAATGCTATTTCAGTATATATGAAAATGGTAATTTAAGAATCGGTTTTCTAGATAGAACACTTCATCCATAAGTATCAGATGTTAGAAATACTTGATTTTGAATGATAGCATAGATAAGAGAATGATAGCGCCTTTGGGTTACTGTGGCGGTTAATCCCCCTCTATACCTTAAAGCTACTACAGTATATGAACGTTCCGCCTGTGTGCGCCGTGGGATTTCCTGCCGAGACACATATTAAACAACTACTGAAGTCTCAAACATAACTCGGTATTTTACACAAGTGTATATCATTTCCAATAATTTAATTATTGTGTTTGAAAATTATCATATTTTCTTCTGAGATCATGAAAATCAATCAGGTGTAAAATTAACTATTACGGACGAGTGCAGAATCGACTGACATAATTAGAACTACACAATAGGCAACGTATACATTCAATTGAAAATGTATTAGTTATGTCTAACACAAATCTAAGGTTAAAAGTCGTGAAGTGGGGAAAATAATGAAGTCCAAGTCGGCAAGCTATTCTTTAATGTAAATATGCCGATTCAGGTATTTCTTCAGACCTAGGAGTGTACTAATCGTCATGAACTTAACTAGAATGTACTTGATTACGCACCCTTGAATAGTATAGTTCAGGACAGGGTAGCAAGTGACGTAATACAGTGATTTCCCGATGAGAAGGTCCTGAAAATGTTACACACGGTTTGGGTATGTGCCTTTTTTATTCAAGGGAAATGTTAAAATAACCAAAAACGGGAACTGCTAATCCCTCTCTGTAGTAAGTATACATGGCATCACCTATCAGCTTCTTTTGTCATATTAAATCTTGCTACAATAGAATCACAAAGGATCATTTCTCTCTGGCGCCTTAATTCTTTAATCCACCTTACATTGTACAAGTAGGATCTTAGAATAAAACGTGTATGAGGTTGCTTCAGGAAAACTCAAAGCTCACCTAGTATCTTTAAGTTTTACTAGCTCAGAAAAATTATTTAAACGTATTTAAGTCCATTAGCTTCTATGTGTTATTTTGCAGGTACTATCTATTGGTTTAATATTCACCAATAGAAGTAAAACTGCACTAATCTATTTGTGAAAAGTTGATCAGAAATATATCATAATTAGTGGCTTTATATTTTTATGTTGAATTTACGGTATAAAATTCTGATCCATATGAATCGGGGAAGCTTTGGAATTTTTCTTAGATTTGCCGAGGAGTAATACGCTACGATTACAATCATATCATGAGGATGGTCTTTTGAAGTCCATCCTGAAACTATTTTCAACAGAGCCTTTGCATTATTCTCTTCTAGCAACGAAAATGTTATAGGTTATTCATTGTGATGTTCGTTACTCTTTATATTTTTACAACTTGCTTCTGGCAGCATCGATGATATAATGTTATTAGATAACCGGAAGAACCTGTAATGTGTCTTGCACTCTAACCTACGAACACAAGACGTGGATGACTTGACGTGTAAATTAAATTACTTGCTTTCTCCGTTCTTAAAGGAATTCAGACCCGAATTTTTTAGGACAATAATAATGGGTCCCTTCTAATTCCCTTTAATATGTATTAAGATAAGTATGTTGCGTTGGTTGGGTTTTAGCGTTTGGATATCTCTGGTAGAAAGATAGCGTTGTCACTGCGTTTACTTGTGAACGTGTTTTGTCATGTCGGGTTACATAACACATGAGCTTGATCGCACGTAATTCTTTGTTGACATTATCAAGTGTCCTTGTCTACTGTTGTTGGTAACAGAGAGTCTCAGATTAATCTTGGCAAGTAAAACACATTGAGGAAGCTTCACCGATAGGTTCGTTATCGTCGTTATTGAACTAGTTAACAATCTATAGCTCTTCCCAATAAAAATCTATTGTTGTGTTATGCAATATACGTTCAGATTTTTTTCATGGTGGTGAAAACTGCTTATGTCCCGACAAATAGACTCTTTTATTCCGAATACGAAAACGAAATACGTTCTCTCATCCGCTCATAAGACTGCGGAATTCGGACATTCGATGATAATTGGCAAATCCTGACCCTTTTACTTTCATCATCCAATGAGAATTAAATAATTGGAATTCTCCTTGTTGATAATAAAATTAACTTGGTCATAACTCTGATTAGAAAGTAAAAATTCGTAGGACTATGGCCAATTTCCATCAGAGTGCATAATTCTCAACATATCCGTTCTACTCCAGCCTGTCTCAAAAAATTGGACAATCAAAACAAAATTGGTTAAATCCTGCCAGAAGGAATGTATTGCAACCAAAATAAACACTCCAAATCCAAGAAATAGTTTTAAAATATTACATTACCTTTGTGTATTTACTATAATTGTTGGTCAATAAATTTGATTGGGAAGGGCAAATATCAAGGTGTTGGTAGGAATTTGCGTTTCATGATACTGTCAAACCATAAAAACTCTCTTCCTCCAGTTTTGCTGTACGCTCCTGTTCCGTCTACAACAATAGTAATGTCCGACTGTTATTCACTTTATCTTAAAGCCCGAACTTACTGACTCCTAACTTCTACCATACTACTGTTTTCGTATCTTTTAGAGTTTCTTTATAGGTTTAATCCTTTAAAAGTTGTTCAAATGTGCATAACTTATGTTTAACTAATGCTTTCACCGTTTTCACTCAACTAGAAGTGGCACAAACTCGATTTTGTGGGGGGGTTTTCCGCAGTAAACTGGAGTTGATCTCTCGATTGAAACAAGCAAATTAGATGAACAAAAATCTGGAAAGCCTGGTATTTCCTCTTTAATGTGATGTCCAAAACGACTGTTTTTGAAATATTATATGGAAAAAAAAATCCGGTTTTTGATTGTACCAAGTTTTTTTGGAGACCGGCTGTAGTAGTCATATCCAATGTCTGCGCGATTGAAATCGTCTTACAAACCAGATCTCTTCCACGCTATCATTTGAGCAACGTAAAGAGAAAAGGAGTAATTGTTTACGCTCATTTCGGGTTTTAAATTGGAAGCGACTGTTGCGCATATTCTTCAGCTTAGCATCCCGATTTCTGTGGCGACTGCAAATCCTTAAATAGTTCATAATTTTAAAAAACGTTCTAGTTCAATATTGATAAAACCTAAAAAATCAAAGGGTTCTCAAAGAAAAAATAACAGCATAGAAACCAACCCGTAGAGTAGCTGGCGAACTACAGTTACATTTGGGACCATGCCGATGTGACATGCTAAAGTCCAATCAAAAACTAGGAATTAACGATTCGAGCTTAACTCTGCAGGAAGTCTCGACTATTACCCTTGCCGCGCCTTAGTAATATTAGGGAGATTAAATTTATTCAGGATTGCAATTTTAATTCAACTTTGCTGCTGAATACATTTCCCTGAGATTAGATATACATTTATACATTTGAAATTAAAAATTCATTATGTGTAATGTCTGCAAAATTAAACACCACTTGTTGTCCACCATCTTGGATGGGAAAAGTAGATGGTAAATCTCCTCGAAACCTCTTTAAACGGTACCCCACAGTCAAGAGGAGTAATGAAAGCAGAAAAAAGATTTAGCTTACAAACCTTGATTGCGTTTTGCCCCATGTATTTTATTTTAATTATATCCTGTTTGATTGAGCTCCGTCAATGTGCAAGCCTGTAAACAAGGCTTGCACAGAACATAAACGATTCACATTTGATCTGTTTACAATTTTCTTTTAACCTTTACCTGGACCCGTGCTAGGCAATTCCCTGGGCCTCGCACACCAAGGATTTTAGCGGTAAAGATTGGCCTGTTGTCACATGCAGCCAGCACAATTTTGTTGGCAGACCAGACGATATTGGGTTACAGTTTCATTGACAAAACGGCCTAGAGATGAGATATAATGGTCCAGCTTCACTGCGCAAAAACAATGAAACCGCTGAAGCGAATCTGGGCTACTTCTAGCCCAGGTTCCCAGGTATTTAAAACGAAATGTCCTGGTTGTATTTTTTTTATGATTAAATCTCTAACCACAAGTGATTTTGTTTTTTATTGCTTAGTAATGTCCAGTAAAACACAGTGATGATACTTAGAGTCAAAGTGTTGAAAGTTATCTTGAAATCGGTTTATTAGTTACTCCTGGACGGATCTTTTTTGGGGGGGGGGAGTCTACCTGTTTAGTTTTTGGTAAGCATTATAAGCATATAAGGGAAGACTGTCTGGTAAGGTAAGATCTGCGAGTCTGTAAATGTTGTTGATGTAGTGTATGATGTTTTGAGAAAAAAATAGATCTAGCCACTGATATTATCGATAAAGTGTTCATTCAAATTTCCCTACTTGAAAATAGTCACGTTTATACTACAGCGTATAACAGTTCAGGCATTCTCGATAGTATTATGCGATGTAATAGATGTTACAATATTGTGAGGCCAGAAGCAAGCGACATATATGTGTTGTGGTGGGACGTTTTGATTATGCTATTATTTTTGCAGCATTGGTATGCTCATGATCTTGAAGATACAACGAACGCGAAGATACGAGTTTTGACCTTGTTTTGGAAGCTACAAGCATCTTCATGTCGCATTTATTTTTGTTATTTTAATCATATGTGTTGCATACAATCGCTGAAAGCGTATACATTGTCACATTCGTTGTTTGAAGTGAAAATTAAGCTTGTTGATGTAAGGAAAATGTCTACAGGCTTGGGGAAACGAGCATTTAGCTAGCAGCTTTCAAATTGAATGTCAACAGTTGCTTCTTACTTGATGTTGCAAACGAGACATAGTCGCGTCTTGATGTTACTTAAAGTTCGTTATAACATTGGTGCATAGGTTAATAGGTAATTGTGCCTTCGATTTTACCGCTTTATGGTATCTTGTGATATCATATTGTAATCGTGTTATTCTGCGGTATAGGTTCACGATCGCTGTGTTTTCTATCTAATGTATTAAACCAATAAAGTATAACACTAGACATTCTATATAGTACCTAAAGAGGCACAAGGGCTATTCGAACTGCATTTCACACCCACCCCCATGAATGGAGGGCACAGTTCGAATGTGAATTGCAATACTCCAACTATGAGGGGGGAGTATTGAATTCATCTGGAATGACCATGGCGTCAAGGTCATGAGCAAGGTAGGTATATAAGTAGTTCTGTTTCCCCTCATGCATTGAGAATGATCGAGCTTGGCTATTTCAAATAATATTTGTTGTATCTTTTAAAGGTGCGTGTGCCGATGGATTTTTGGGACCCCCCCGATTTACCCGAAAGTAGTATCGATTTTGCTATCAGATGAAAGGCCGTATTTTTCTCATTGTGTCCTGAAATTCGAACCCTCATAATCATTTCAATCCTCAGATATAAACAAAAAACGCCGCTTAGTGGTTAACATCGACATTAGCACAGGATTGTATAGGGGCTTTGCAACAGAATTTTTGGGTCTACCATCAAAACCGCACAGTTGTTTTCCACGGGTACTGATGGGGTTGTATGTGCAAGTGCCAGGCTCTCACTTCAAGGAGAACAAGAAGCACATAAATCGGAACAAGCACTTTAAACGTGACCTTAAATAAAATATTTGTCACAACCTTATGCGAGATTGCCTTGTGTCGTTTCCTTTTAAATTGCTTTTAGCTAGGGGAAAATGCACCTAGATCTAACGATAATGCTACCTCACATTTTTGCGGTGATCCAAGATTTTCCTCGAGGGACGTTAGGGATATAGTACTAAAGAGGTACCAGTGGGGCTATTTGAATGCATTCCACTACACCCCCCACATGATAGGAACAGTGAATGAGTACTGATATTCATCGGAATGGCCATGGTCAGTCATGATCAATGCGTAGAGGTATTATAAGTAGTTCTTTTGTCACTCATGCATTGTTGATGATCTGATTTTAGTATTTATAAAACTGTTGATCTGAGTAAAATATTATGATGTTATAACCTTATGCGTAGATGCCTTATGTCGATTTCCTTTGTAAGATGTGTAATTATTTTGTGGAATTATCTCTTGACGAATACACATGGAGACCTATACCTTACGATATATCCCTAATGTCTCTTTTAATGCACCTTTGAAAAAAACACGGACCAGACCCCTGCCTCGGATTAGGGGGAATTGCCCTTGATCAACATTGAAAATCAACGCAACCTATATGTGTTTGGTGGTACGTTTTGATTATGCTAGTCTTTTTTGCAGATTGGATGCTTCATGATCTTGACGCTCAGCAAATGCGAGATAGATTTTTTTGCCCTTGTTTTGGAAGCTACCAGCATCTTCATGTCGCATTTTTTTTGTTAAATTTTTACTCATATGTGTGCATATAATCGCTGTCACAATTCGTTGTTTGAAAGTTAAAATTAAAGCTTGTTGATGTAAGGAACTGTCTCACACTGGGAAGCGATCATTTAGCTGCTAGGCAGCGTTATCAAATGGAATTCAACAGTTGCCGCTTACTTGATGTTTGCCAAAAACGAGCTAGTCGCGTCCTTGATGTTCCTTCATGTCAGGTATACTTTGGCATAGGTTTTAATAAGGTAATTGTGCCTCGATTTTTTACCTTTATGTATCTTGCTGATAGTCATTATTGTAATCTGTATTCTGGTAGTTCAAGATCGCTGGTTTTCTAATGTATAACCACTTAAGGTATAACCCTAACATTCTATAGATACCTAAAGAGGCAGCAAGGGCTATTCGAAATGCATTTCACACACCCATGCATGGAGGTCACAGTTCTAATTGAATGCATACCCCGGAGGGGTCCATATGAGGGGGGAGTATGATTCATCTGGAATGACCTGGCCAGGTCATGATCAATGGGTAGGTATTATAAGTAGTTCATGTTCCCTCATGCATTGATAATGATCTGAGCTTGGCTATTTCAATAACTAGTTGGGGTCTCTTTTAAAGGTGTGTGTTCCTATCGTCTTTGGGACCCCCGTTTAAACCCTGAGTAGTATCGATTTTGTATCAGATGAACGGTCCGTATTTTTCTCATTGTCGTCCCTGAATGCGAACCCTCAAATCCATTCATTCCCAAGATATTAACAAAAAACCGCCGCTTTGGTGGTTCAACCACGACAGTGCATAAACCCGTATTGTATGGGGCTTTGCAATAATTATTGGGGTCTACCATCAAACCGCAAGTTTGTTTTCCACGGTAACTTGATGGGGTGTAATTGTGCAGTGCCAGGCTCTCATCATCAAGTAGATGAACACAAATGCACATAAATCGGAACAAATCACCTTAAACCGTTTACCTTAATAAAATATTTGTGTACTAACCTTATGCGTAGATGCCTTGTGTCGTTTTCCTTTAAACTGCTTTTAGCTAGGGACATGGCACCAGATCTAACGGAAAATACTGCTACCACCTCACATTTTTGGCGTTGATCGCCAGAATTTTCGCTCTAGGACGTTGAGATTCGTAGCCAAGAGGTACAGTGCTATTTGAAATGCATTCCCACACCCACACCCCATGACATTGCACAAGCTGAAATTGAGTACTAATTCATCCTGGAATGGCCATGGTCATTTCATGACATGCGTAGAGGTATTATCTAGTAGTTCTTTGTCACTCATCATTGGTTGATGATCTTATTTATATTTTTCTAACTGTTGTCTGAAGTAAAATTATGTGTCTAACCTTGATTCGTGATGCCTTATTTGAATTTATTGTTAAGATGTTATTATTTTTTGTCAATCCTCTGGACAGAATTACCATGGACCTATACCTACTGCTATATCCCCGAAAAAAAATGTCTCTTTTAAATGCAACCTTTGAAAACAAAACACGGACCAGACCCCTGCCTCGGATTAGGGGGAAATTGTCCCTTGATCTAACATGAAAAATAACGCAACCTCCCTTTTTGCGGTGATCGTCAGATTTTTTCCTCCTCTAGGGACGTTAGGGATATTATTCATCACACAAAATCAACGGAATCAGCTGAGATTTTTGAAAAAACGATGTTTTCCGAGATATTTTTTTAAAAATGAACCTAAGGGTTGGCAAAAACAATCAAAACGTATATACCCCCCCTCAATTATATTATTCCGCCGGGAATTATATCTCTTAAGGCTTGATAATCTCATGGACAACACAATTATGAAAGTACTTCGAATTATTTCAATGAAAATCACCCAAAGACTTGTCATGAACCGCCTATTTAAAACGTGTTCCAAATGAAGCAGTAACAACTAAATAAGATCCAACAATAATGTTTTATCCCTTTTTTTTTTGCTGAAATTGGCATCAAAAAATTAAGATCCTATATGTTGTTCTTTGGCTGATTTTCATTGAAATCACTAGAGATCCCCTACAGAAATCATATAATGAACCAATAATCAAAATGGATTACAGCATGAAACTAAAGAAGATTAAGCATGCCTGCATGGAGGTGTATAGTGGGTAAAATTTACTCCAGTAGGAAAGAACATCTCAACATCTTTCGCCATGAGCTGAATTTGGTCGCTATGTGACTTGCCTTCATGTCGTCCTCTTTACAAAACATTTCGCACTAGCTTATGTACAACATTATTTCTGTTATTAATTCATTCCGTGAAAGTGAATAACTGTCCTCAAATAGAACTAATACGTGATAGTGTTCACATCTTCACAGTTAGGTTTGTGATCCTCTAAATCCCAAATTTCTACTAGAACCGAAAGAACTTTAACGAACGTTGTTTTTTAAGTTCGTTTAACTGTCCTGTTTGCGCCTTAAGACAATAAAAAGTGTTTTGCTTTTTGATGCATCGCTTATTGCAGAAAGACTTTTCTACAGGATCGTGTTCTTGCTTGCGTGTTATCATTTGACGATACATAAAATGGCTTGATTGTTGCATACTGTTCGTGTTAGTGTTCTTAGTCCTGAATCTTTGGGCAATGTACAGCCTGTCCAAAAAAATGGTACAACAAAAACCGATTTTTTTTCAATATTATATCTCAACACATTAAGTTGTTTTGTCTATCACATTAAAGAAAAAAGAGAAATGACAAGGCTTTCCAGGATTTTTGTTTCATCTCTGTGCTGTTTCAATCGAGAGATAACTCCATTTTACTGCGGAACACAAAAATCGTAGATTTGTGCCATTTCTGTTGAGTGAAATTAGGTGAACGAATTTGTTAACACTAAGTTTTATTCACACTTGACAATATGAAAATCTTTAAAAAGGGATTAACTTCATAAAGAAACTCCAAGTTATGTAATGGTGGACGTTATGATCAGTAATAAGTTCTGGCTTTAAGATAAAGTGTAATACACATTCGACATTACTTTTGTTGTTTAGAAGAGAACCATGAAGGTACAGCCGGCGTACAACATCCTGGAGGAGAGAGTTTTTTTTTATGGTTCTTGCAGTATCATGAAACGCAAATTCTACCAACACCTTGATACTTTGCTTCCAAAATTCAAATTTTTAAGTGACTTCAACAATTGTAATGCCACAAAGATATGTGCAATAGTTTTAAATCATGTCCTTTGTATTTGGAGTGTTTATTTTGGTTGCAATTACATCCTTCTGGCAAGAGTTCAACAGTACCAATTTTGTAATTAAATCCAAAGTTCCATTTCATTGACGTGCAATAAATATTTGTATTGTTTATGATTATGAGAACAAAGAAGATTATTTTCATTGAACCGATTATGTTGGACTATTAAACTTGTGTCGATTCTGCTTTTGTTTACTTTAATCTGTGTTTTTGTTTCTCTTGTCAAGATTGCAATTCTTTTGTTTTGAGCTTCAAGACCGCATGTCATACTGGGCGACCAAAAGCACCCTGCCCATGCATAAAAGTGGCACAAAATCGATTTTTGGTATATCGCACTAATTGATTATATCTCTGGATTGACCAAAAGCAAATAGGTGAAACAAAACACCATTGGAAAGCCGGTCTTTGTTCTTTAATATTATGCCAAGTACGAATGGATTATTTGAAATTCATCAGTTAAACCAATTTTTTTCTAATTGTACCATTTTTTTTTTGAGAAAGGCTGTAATGTTGGACCGCATGGTCGTCTGTTTGTTGTAAATGAAATGTTGTGCTGAATGCTTGTAGGCCAGCCGTTACATGTGTTTTGTTTGATGTTGGTTAGTGTTATGATCAGGGGGAAACGTTCTTTCGTGCTTTCTTTCCGACACACTTGTCCTTGTACCCGCTTACGGGAAATGTTAAGTGTTCTTGCGACTGGGGGATATTTATATAGGTATGGGTACACAAAAGAATGCAGTATCAAAACTTCTGCATGGCAATTTTTAGTGTTGCTTTCCAATACGAATGAAGATTATGAATAAAACAAGGACAAAAAGGCATTCAATTGTGTGTAAAATTTTCCAATAAACGTAAACTAATTTTTCTTCATACAGCTAATTTTGTTAAGACGGTTCAAGCAATGCTTTTACAAATTTAATTCAAATAAAACAAACATAAAACCTTTATAATTTTATTACTACATTATTGGATGCTTATTTGCAATCTCACGTGCGCATAGAGTCGCAGACAAATATCCTCTTCTATCGCTATCCAATTGACGTCTCAGTTACTTCACCTAGTTTATCTGTAACTCGCTTAGCCAAAGATAATTACTAATCTCCTCTACTACATGATTGAAAATATCGCACATGGTCTGTGATTACTGTCCTACTTTCGTTTGTTTTCCGACAAAATCCATGGCTCATTCATTTTGGTATTTATATTTAGCGTCCATTTCATTCGTTTAATAGGACACCATTCCCTTTACATCGCCTGCTTGACTTCATTAAATCTCTATTATTCCAAGTTGAGGTTCGGAACAGGTAGCCACTGCCTTCAATTCATTCACAATGTTGTGTCTATGACCTTTAAAAATACTAGACAAATCCTCATAGTTTAAATCAAACATATTACAATGGTTATTTTGACGGTCATCATTTCGCGTTCGGTGGTCCCTCGTGGTCTAATAATGACGTCATTTTTTATATTAGAGCAACGCTCAGATAAATATTGAAATCACTTAATACATCCTTGTAAATGCCCAAATACTCTCTTGAGTCATACATAACGGATTTGGCAGCCTGGTGAATGGCCATTTGGGGTTACATACAATATTTGTAAACGTTAGGACTTTTTTTTCAATCGTAGGTATTAAACATGCAAACAAATCAATGGAAAGCTTAACTGGGAATTCATTAACGGGAGTATAAACAAGGTTATTTAATATATTAAAGTTATTGACGGTAAAGTTCTATTATCTATTGCTTCTATAGTATGTCCATGCTTATCATTATTTCTTGACACTGGCACATTTCACAAAATATGAAATTTCTTCAATTTGCTCTCAAATGATAGTCTCGGCCATTGGAAGAATAGAGATACATTTTACACCTAAAAAAGCATACTCAAAAACAGATAGGGACGTTAATAAGAGGTTAGGACATCCAGGTAATCTGTAGGCTAACTTTTAAGTTTTCCATAACTTTAATGAACAAATGTGTATATTACATGAATATCGTATTGATATTAAAACTACAAAGGTCACAGACCGGTTAAACAAGGTGCATGCAGTGGGAAACATGCATACGTCCTGCGACATTATAGAATCGTTTTGTCTACCCATAAGGATGCTGATTTGGTCCTATATTTAGGTGAGGGTAATGTATATAAACATTTACCAACCATGCAAAACAATATCAATTGGAAATGATCCTTAACATTTCCCCTTGAGGAACTCCGTATTTTGATTTTTTCTAAAGGTTTATTCAAGTAACTACTTAAAGGGCCCTGGCCCGATCGCTATATGGCCTCGTCCCCAGAAACCCCAGATTTTACAGGAAGTGGTCACATTTTGGTATTCAGAAGAAGAAAAGATCAATTTTCTAACTCCCTGTGAAATATAGAAGCCCCAAAGAGGTGTAGTTTCGAAAGTATGAGAGGCGAAAATCTTGCCAATTTTGGTAGACCAATTATGAATTTTACACAGTAACCCTATGGGGCTCACAAAATCACCGTTTTAGCTCTCGCATCAAAAACGGATTGAAATATCGGAGCGAAACTTTACAGATGGGATTTTGGACGGTGAAGTACAATCTATCAAGATGAAAACTTACATATCCTTAAATCGGGCCATCACCCTTTAATGACATTATTATAAAAATGTCCATAATAATGGAATTACATACAAATTCTATACTACTGTTGTTTGGGGTGCATAGGATCAGAGCGTCTACTCACATCTCCACTGGGTATGGGTTTTTCATATTGGCCTTATAGCAGGCATTAAATAGGTTTGTGATGTTAGATGATAAGCCGCGAGCAAGAACTGATTGATCATTATAAACCAAAACACAGCAGCATACAGTTGCCGATCGATTTATGACACAACCATATTTAGAGCCATGGCGCGCACAAAACGCAGGTAATATGTGCACAGGAGTTAGAGGTCTGGAAACTATAATATGCGTGACTATAACTGAAGATACACCCTACAATTGTGCTGAGAAGACATGTAAATATACTTGGATAAATTTACCAAACTCCAAAAAAAATGGGTAATAATGAAAAAAAAAGTAATTTTTCGCAGATCACAATCGTTAATAAGGATGCTCAGACCATCATACCAGAGTACACACTGCAAATGAGGACAAAGGCACCTCTGCTGTAGACAGGTCTATATTTACTTGGGGCATTTTGTGTTAAAGTTGGAAAGCACTGCTTGTTATGATAATTTGAAGGTGCTGAATTCAAAACAATCTTTAGTTTTGACTTTCAAAAAGTTAAGAAATATAAAATGGACATCATACAAAAAATGATAGATATGCAGATGTGTCCTTATTGTATTGATTAAATGTTAAAAGTGGGCAAAAAGCAATTACAAGCTTTATAATTTGAGGGTGCCGAAAGAAAAAAATTGATAGTAGTTGTATGCATTTTTTAATGAATTTAAAGTGGAAAAACAAAACATTTGATGATAATTTGAGGGTGCCGAATTAATAAGGTGTTGCTAATTCTCAATTTTTGTATAAAAGAAAATGGCCCTCCCCCATAATTTAAAAAAATTGCATTCTTATATTTCGTGTTGAAATGGGCAATAAGTTTAATGATAATTGAAGGTGCTAGAATTTTAAACAAAGTTTGCCAAGCTCAATCTGAGTTTTTATACATTCAAAATAAAAAAAAATGTGTCTGCTCTGTTGTACATGCATTTAAAACTTCATATGATTTCAATTAAAGTGGACAAAGAAGATTATTGTGATATTTGATAACTTGCCAATCTTAGTTTTGAGTTTTTGACCTTTAAAATTATATCCAAAATATTTAAAATGCATGTTTGATTAATTTAGATTTCGTTCAAAATGGGCTAACTGTTGAAAAAAAAACCTGCCCGGGGATTGACATACAAAAAATTAAAAAAAAAACAAAAAATCACAATGTCTGCTTACAATACTTAAAATGTGCGTACTTGTATGGGACAAAAAATCCTTAAAAGTAATTTGAATTGTGTTAATTAAAGAAGAAAGTTTGTCAAGCTCAATTTTTTAACTTTTATTTTAAAAGTGTTTTTGTTATTTTATTCATTTTTGAGATTTTGACCAACCATTAAAAAATACATATTTGCATGTGAAAATATGTTATTCAGACTGTTTCTTTTTTACCTTCTTCTTCTTAGCGTATCCAACACTAGTGTTTTCAAATATATCTAGCCAGAGGTGTGTACTATGTCTGGCTGTTTCACTAAATTCCGAAAGGTCCTGGTCTGTGCATTGTTGCTCCAAAACCGTGGGCAGACCAAGAGATGTTCCATTGTTTATTCTATTCTATTAGTTTGGGGAAGAAGGTTGAGGATTTTTCATTACTATTCAATATTTTCAATACTGAAGGATGATAATAGAATGTTTGGGTTCCAACCTCCCGGAAACGTGGGGATCATTGTAAAATAAGGGGGGTTAAAATTTATACAGTGTTAATTTGAAATCAAGGTCAAAATTGTCGTTTAAAATGTACATGAATGTATTTGTTTCATTATAAGAACTAAGGTAGAGTTGACTAGGTTCGACACGGCTAACAGCCCTGAACATCACGGTCATCCTGGGTGAAGGTGAATCAAATATCCAATGCTCAGATTTTGTTAAAACAGGTGTATACAATATTGCTTGGTCATATTGACACAGAAAATAATTATAACTCCCTAGTTGAGAGTTGTATACAATTTTGAGGTCAAGTTTGTGGTGACCCCTATAGCCATGTTGATCGTGTTACAATTGCCCAAATAACTACGCAACAAATAGCAAAACGTTGTTAGGGACGGATTCAATACTAACTGGAGGGCGTTTTTTCGGTTCTGCCCGGTTTCCGCGCGGTTCAATTAAATTCATTGAGCTTGATGAATACTTTATCGGATTAAAGGAGTCAGGGAAGGATTGAGCGGATATTAAATGAAACGCCCTGTAGCGGGTGAGTGTGACTTGTCCCTGTTAAGGGCGAACAATTAACACCGTTTCAACAAAATCGGAGCATGGGTAATTTTACTTAGAGACCCTGAAACCTTAATAGGACTGTACCTGTGTAAATATAAAGGTCGGACCCTATACAAACTATACCCTTTTTAAATCCTATATAACGAGACCAATGTATCGATGTACATTTAAACATATTTTACCTGATTATCAAAATTACGTTGTATTAATTTTCCCCCTTTTACCCCTTGATACCCCTTAACGGAGTCCAGGAATTTACATAATATTTTTGGCAATGTAAGTGGAAATTTCTGGTGGTAAATTATCTCATCCAATAACTGCCGATTTTGGTCTTCCTTAGGGATCAGATTGTCGACCCTATTGGATGCAGGGTGTTACACCTTATCGTTAGGTTAATATCGCCCGTATCATAACGTCACTATCCATGTCATGCTGATTGATTCTCAGCTATACGTCTCATTTGATCCGACAACCCTCTGAACTTCAATTTGGCAATGTTTGAAAAAATACACAAACTGGATCAATGATATCATAAAATGGATTTGCAAGTGAACAAACTAATTGTAATGATTCAAAACAGTTTTCATCATGGCTTCTTCCTATCCAATGGACAAAACTACGTAAGTTACGTAAAATTAAAATTCTCGCATTCAAATCGTCCTCAGGACTATAAGAGATCCGGGGCTACTCGATTTAAACTATGACTTATGCCTTCCCAATTACAAACCTCAGACGTTACAATGATTTTCATTTTTTTAAAAAAACATGCATTCGCAGATATATGAGCAGGATACATGCCACCATGAGAATTGTTCTTTCATCATCCTCGACTCCACTACTCTAATGGACTCCTGGTCTTTTAGTACAAACATCATTACTTGGTTTGCAAAACGGGCTGAAAGTGTAAGACAAAGTTTCTTTGAACAGAACTGAAGCGCACTTCTATTGAAAACTACTCCATGGAGCCTGTCAAACCAAATACTACTGATAAAATAAAGTGTATGTTTATAAATTACTGAACGGTCTTGCACCTTACATACAGATCCAATTGTTTCGGTTAAATATCCAAACGAAACTGATCATAATTGTATACAGTATTGATATAACTAAAAACAAAAGCTGGATACAGCATGTTGGACCCAATTGCAGGTTGTGGAAGATCTTCCTACAATATCAGAACAAACTATCTTCCGAAAACTCTCTTTAAGAGGACAGTTGTTCCTACCTTTTATTCTTTTCACTGAAGGGCCTTGATCCATAGGGATTGCGTATTAAACACATTAAACACGCAATATGTTGGTAAAACGGACGCCCAGTACATGAGCGTGTTGGCGACCACAAATGCGACTCCTCACATGTCGGGCTCACATGAAAGCAGCCGATTCAAATTTGCCCGAAGAAGTAAAAATAAGGAATATGAATCCAGATGAATTCAGAAGGGATTCAAGGAGGCCATTTGCATCACCTGAATAGGGATTTCATCCGCATTCTTCTCAATCCCTACCAACCATGTAAAGAGCTTATTGCGTAGTTGAGTCATGTGATTATTTTTCCACGATCACATCGACTGATTTGCGGAAATCAAGGTCTAACCAGCAGTTACCTTCCAGTGCTACAGATGGGTGCTCGGATGAACACGGAACAAGTGATATTTTTTTTCTCGTGAGAAGATAAAAAAAAACCATCTCTATAATATAGGGCAAGCACTTAGAAAACTGTGTAGGACATTGCGCCGATTGAGGGCTGCTCATTGCGTGACGTCAGAATATTTGAGGAACACAGACAGGTTGTTGAATCATTGGAAATTGTACTTTACTGGGAGCCGCTGCATAAATTTCCCCACATGTGCAATCGTAAGAATAGGTGTAGCAATAAACCATTCTATCATTGATGCTACTTTCCGCATCAAAATTGGAAGTTTCAGAGGATTTACTGCATCGTTCCGTATCTAGTTTTTCTCTCTTTGGCTTTGATCGCTACAGTTTGACAAGTAATATTCGAACTTATTTCCTTCTAATCATCTTTCAAATATTTTATCATAAGCCGACATTTTTTATGGCAAATTCCTGAAGGTGTTAACCTTTATACTCGTACCATATTTTGACTTGCATTGGTTGTAATAAACTTGTGGCGTTTTCCATTATGCATAGATTCAACCCTTCGAAATTTTGACTGTTACTGCATGCCGCCCTGGTTGAAGAAGCGCCGATCGGGAGAGTCTTACACACGGCACGCTATATAGGCTCATTAATTATGTTTGTAGCCTGAGTCCCCGGCCCTCATTCATAACTAACAAACATTGCGGATAATCCTACGCGTTTTTAAGGACTGAAGGATTTACGGATCAGTGAACGAAATATCACATAGATTCAACGGCGAAGTTTTCATAGTGGCAAGTCTGTCTAGCTATCTGTCTATCCGCCCATTTCCATGGAAGATCTAAAATTTCATAAACCTTCAAAGCGGGTGGGTGGTGTTACTGGGATGAGCCATATAAAGTTCATTTCCGGAGGTGCTAATGGCAAAAGTGGGGTAATCGCAATAGTCAGTTTTCAAGTAGGTATTTGACAAAAATCTTTTCCCCGGGTTAGTGAACATGAACTGCGAAAGAAGATTAAACGAACTTGATTATCGCCTAGGTTCTAGATAATTCAGGGTATGAAAAGTAAGTTGAAGAAGAAAAAGAAAAAGAAATTTAAAGGAAGAAAACAAATAAGTATGAAACAAGCGATAAGCTACATGGCCCAAACCTTTCACAATCTCGTATAGCTTCCTATCAGGCTATACCTATATCATATCGTTGAATTATATTCCCCAAATTCTGAGTTTCAGTTTCAGTTTATTTATTCAGCATAACATATCGACCGTGACAAAAATGTATAATACAGTATATTATATAATAAGACATAATGAAGCAATTTGTAACACGTAATACGATGAACTGTGACGGATATGATATGCTAGGATAATGGACAACCCGATAGTGCTTATGGTTATTGCTGCCCTGTTATACATACAAGTCAAGTATATTCAATATTACAAAATGATACAAGTAAAGGGGTGATATATAATATTACATAGGAAAATAACATAACAAAGAACAGAGACAAACAAAGACAACAATTATCTAAGTCTAAACAAACACTTGACGGGAATACGGGGTACGGGTGTGGACATAAGGGACAGACTTTTCAACATGTCTTTCTGAGGGTATGAAATAATATTTCATAATTAGGGAGCAGAGATTGAAGGTGTGAGGTGAAGAAAAGGTATGAATGAGATAGAAATGGGATGAAGAAACGGTGAGGAGAGAGATAAGGACTTGGGGAGAAATTTAAAAAATTGTACTGGTTGATGAAATGTTTTTTCAATTGAGCTTTAAAATTTTTTGTTTGTAATTGTTGTGATGGATTCTGCAAGATCATTCCAACGCTTGGCTCCGTGATACTGAATAAGGGCTTTTTTGCAGAGGAGATTTTGGGAGGGGGAGATGAAGTTTGTCGGCTTGTCTGGTATTATAGCGGTGGATTTGTCTTTTTGTTGTAAGTAATTGCTAAAATTCGGATGTAAATGATTGTTGTGATAGTCAAACATGAAGAGCGCTTTTTTTTGAAGTTGGTTAGGGTGCTCTAATTTAAGTGTTTTCAGTGAATGAAATAATGGCAATGTGTGAGTTCTGGGGGTGAGATTTTGTGATAGTGCGAATGGCCCTTTTCTGTGTGATGTTTATTTTGTGGAGGCGTGAATGATAGTTGGAGGCCCTATAGGTTACAGTAGCTATGGATGGGAGAACTAGTTGTTTTGTAAAGTGATTTTAAGGTGTAGTCTGGAAGGTGGTTTTTAGCTCTGTAGATTGTACCATTTGCGTGAGGCGCTTTGGTAGTGACAGAGTTGAGTGTTCAACTCCATGTTGTTAGTTTGTCGTCGATGTGATGCCAGAAATTGGGTTGAGTGTACTGGGAGATTGTCTGGTGATCTATTGTTAATGTTTGGTTAGGATTATGTTTGTGTGAGAAAAGCATGTATTTAGTTTTTAAGACATTGGAGATAACTTTGTTACCGAAACCAGGCAGTGATTTTTGCGAGTTTTCTTGAATTCATGTGTTAAAACGTGCATTAAGTCAGGGTAACAAAAAAAAAAAAAAAAAACAAAAAAAAAAGAAAGAAACATGTTTGTGTCACTGCAAATTAGTTAGTTATGTGTTTGAGATGTTGGTGATGTCATCAGTAAATAATGAAAATTAGGGGTCCCCGGATTGAGCCTTGCGGGAAGCCAACTGTGAAGGTTTGATGATGATGCGGTGGAGTGAACGTAGACTGATTGTACGGTTAGTAGGTAACTCCTGAACCACTCCAAGCTACGCCACGGACACCGTAATGATAAGCTTGTGAAGAAGAATTTTGTGGTCAATAGGTCAAGCCTTTACGAGATCCAGGAATACCCCTGGTGTGGAGTTTATTTTTTAGTGCAAGGTGATGTTGGTTGTTAGTTCAAGGAGTGCCATGTAAGTCGAGCGTTTGGGGCCTAAAACCGTAATGTTTCATCGACAAGAATATTGTGCTGGTTGAAGATTTAGACAGACGTGTGTCCATGACTTGTTCAGTAGTTTTGAACGATGGAAGAACAGCATGGGCCTGTAATTTGCAATGTTGTTATGTGCATCTTTGTTTTTGTAATAGGAATGACTAGTTGGCTGAATTTTGATGTGATCTGGGAAGGTTCCAGTGAGAAGTGATTGGTTAAATATGTGCCTCGAGGCTAACGATGTTTTATATGATTTGTTAGCAATTCCAGGATCTATCTTGTCGTTACCCCGCACTTTTACCAGTTTTTAACAGTGGCGAAGTTTGTGCATTTCTCAACTGTAACTGGTGCAGGAAAATTGAGGTGATGTGTTTTTTGGTAGGTGTGTGTTAAATGGGTTTATTTGACAGGTGAATTTTGTTCTAAGTTTTGCCCAGGGTAGTGAATTGATCGTTGATGCGTTTAGCTTTGTCAAGCGGGTCAGTTATCTGCTTATTTTATGAGTGCAAAGGTCAGGGGTTTTGTTTAGTGGTTACCTTCCTACCTAGAAATTTGTTGAGGAATGTCCAGGTTTTTTTGGTGAGATCAATTTTTAATTTTCTGAAGTTGTTCGTGTTGCGTTTTTTCTTGGCAATACGAATAATTGAGTTAATTTGTTTTGTATTGTTTGTATTTTGTTTGGTTGCTGGTGTGTTTTTCTGCAGGTATGTTTATAGAGGCGTTGCTTGTGTTTGATGGACTTGGAATTGCTGTTGTCACCGGGCTGCTTATGGTTACTATTTTTTAGGTTCTTCTTTTGTAAGGGAAAGATTCGTTGTAATGTTTTTATAAGTTGTAATGAAGTTGTTGTACTCTATGTAGGGTCATTTTCAGTGAGTATATGTTTCCCATGATTCAGTGTTTACGGTTAAATGTGCGAAGGTTGTGATCTCTGTAGTCACGTTTGGTGATTGTGTTTTTGTGCATGCTTAGGCTTGAGTGATGTAATGAGGAATATTGGGAAGTTGATCTGTAGTGTCAGTGACAATATCCCTGGTGTGGTCTGTGTCAGTGGATTTAGTGATAATATTGATCATGGAGCGTGGGGCTGTGTTATGCGTAATTCTTGTAGTCTGTTTAATTTTAGGGATATAAGAGTTTGCAAATGATGTGTTGAATAAAGTCATTAAGTGTGGATCCAGTGGGGAATAATTGAGAAGATTGAAGATTGTCATGTTTGGATCATTTAAAAATTGTGTATGCAAAATGTAGATGCATTTCGCTCTAAGAGCATAATATTATCTATTATATATTAACCCGCATACTGCGAAATGTTACGTATATTCATCTCGCGATTCGAAAAAAGGCTAATCAGATACGAGGCTTATGTTTTAACCATTAACCATAACAATATTAAAGACTGACTTCCAGAGCTGAGGTGATTGAATATTCCTAAACTATATCATGGTGACTCTTCGGCGATGAGTATCGAATACAACGCCACCTTTTTTATTTTTTTTGAGGACTTTTATATTCTTTACCATGGCGCGCATGGCATCATTACATCTTAAAAATTTAAGATTTTAAAAATCAATTACCCTAATGAATAATGTCAAGGATGCAAGTATTCGGCATCGGGAAACTTGCAGTGCCAGTATTAAAGATAAAAAATTCTTTTAAATATAGGATCATGTTTTAATTTTTTATAAAAATGAATTACGTGAATATTTGTAAACAATCTCAAATCGGCGCCAAATTAAAGCAGTTTATGTAATTTGCAACGATACGAAATCAATATTCAAAGGATGGATATGATGCGTGAACAATAAAAAGCGTAACGGGTCCCTTTTTCCAAACAGGCGATGTACGCGAGTACATTGATAAGGTGTCAAACACACAAATATGGAAAAAAAAGAGAGTTTCTTTAAGCCTGAAATTGTGATGTACGTGTTTAGGGTATGTAATACTTACATTCAAGTAGGACAATATCATCAAAAATACTGTAATCGGAAGTAAAGAAAGCAAGATAATAAAGGGTGGTATTAAAGCACTACAGCAACATTGTAAGAGCGCCCTCAATTTTTCCCAAAAATGAGATTGTTGACTAATTGCATTGGTAATTGGCTAGTAAACTATGCCCGTGAATGGTAAAGCTCGAACATGTCTATGTATCGCAAAGAACTATTTTTTTTAATTAGGATAATTAATATCGGAGATCCCTGATAATAATTCAACGGCTGCTGGAAACGGCCTTCCAATATAAATAAATAGCGCCAGTACGTGTATACGCTATCCCTTAGTGATTGGGAAGTTTTTCCAAGGTAGAGGTATTTTCGTGAGGTGGTAATTTTGCACAATGGCCACGGACAGAAATTTGGGTTTCCCCTTCCCGACTTTAAATTCAATGGGGCTTGCCGATTCTAATTACAAAATCGCTTCTTTTATATAAAAAAAAAAGCAAATACGCACTTTTGAGCGTTACCATTCGCGGGTATAGTTTACTAGACAGGTACCAACACAACTGTGCAAAAATCTCAAATTTGGAAAATTAGGGGCGCTCTTCAAAAATGTGCCATTTAACGACACAACGTATTGCTTACTAGTTTAGAGTAGCAAAAACAGACAAAAATACTTGTTGAGGGTATGTTTTTAGTCGGTGGAAATACTTGTTTAGGGTGCATTTTGTAAGTCCCTGTTCACGAATCATATCCACCTTTGAATACAAGTGGTCCCCCGGATATAAGTGTATTGTATACAATCGCTGCTTCGACACACAGTTATAATTATCAAGTTCTGATAAACTTCACGAGGCAATTTTTAGCTTACATCAATTTTACCCGGAAGAATCGTGGTATTATTTTCTTCTTATTAAAGAGTCGTTGGCTTTAGATGTAAGGACACAACCGCCGCAGTCCATCTCTGAGGCAATTGATTGTCGGCAATCTAGACACTCACTCCCAGGGATATTAAGGTAATTTGAATTTGGAATATTTTAAATCAAACTGCTTTGTTTTAAATTTAGTGGTTGTTCTTTGTGAAATGGTGTCAAGTGGTAAAATGCTACAATTCATGAGTTGAAACAACGTAGATAAGGAACCTCTAGCATTTCTTTTGAAACATTCGCATAGGGCTAGAGGTTATTGAAAGGAACATCGAATGCAAGGTCAGGACGACTTGGCGCTTCTTTAAGTGCGGCAGCCGCTGACGGCGATCATTACAACCGACATACAAAAGACCAAAAGAAGTCCATTCTGTTTATATATCATACCTTTAGGCGTATAAAGCTTTTTACTATAGACCTTGATGAAATAATGGATTTACTTCATAATATCAGATTGAACTACACCATCATACAACCAGAACATACTTTACATCCTGACAATGTTGAACCGACTATTATGCAATTAAATGTGGATACGAAGGAATCTCACGCTGATGAAGCGGAATAAAAATTAACTAGAAAACCGATGGTATGTTCACTGGCAACCTGCTGGTAATCTAATTATTGTAAGTGGAGCTCGTCAGCAAGTTTGACATCACTTATATAGGTATTGACCATGAGTTAGTAAAGACGCCGTTGAATAACGATGAAAGAATGTTACTGTAGACTCAGCTATTCGGAAACGGATGCCACGTCCACACTCATGAAATGTGAAATATACTGACATTGGTAAAGTTAATTTTAACTTTTATGTTCATTGTATCTGCGCAAAGGTTGATTTCTTTGACTGGAAAAATTAGGGACCTATATTCAAATGCCTATAAAATAAGTCGATGTAATCAGTAGGATAATCTTTCCAATTCAGTGTTAGCTAAAATAAGCTAAATGTTAATGTTGTTATTGTACTTTATCAAAAACCAATCCAAGAATATTATAAAGCTTAATCGGTGGTTTAAAACCCAGACCCAGTTGAACCACCATACTCTCTTAAAATGAAAGAGTGAAAAATCACTCTGAATTTCGAGTTATTTTAAATTAACTCTAATCGAGTGGCTTTTAGCTCTAAAAGAGCGAGAAAATGCAACCCGACACCTTCACTCGCGGTTAGCAGAGCTCACTCTCTACCGAGTGGCTCAAAAATGCCACTCTTCTTCGGAGTAAGGCCCACTCTGAACTCTTATCGACCGGATTTTAGCTCTAAAAGAGTGAGAAATGCTCACTCTTTTTCGGAGTGAACTAATAGCCAATCAGAAACGCCGCATATCGCGTGATTATTTTCGACAACATGGCGGACGAGTTAAGTGAGACCGTCAGCAAACGGTTGAATGGAGTTGAAATTAGTGAAGAAATCATAGATATCTTCACGGGTGGTGAGTATATTGTATGTGTCGGTCACAGTTCATAGCATTTACAGACAGTGTGGAGAAGCATTAAATGTTATTTACTGTATTATCACTCGTACATATACGGTAGTCTGCGCCAGGCTCCCGGCCAGGCTTATCTTAACATTGGTACGACAACGCACAATCATGCATGTCACGAGCATGCATACCGTGATCATACACGTCATGCATGCACAATCATGCATGTCTCACTGAATCATGCCAATGAGGCGCCACAATATTCATTCATGTCACGATGCTAGGAATTATGACCTACACATACAATATACTCACCAAACAAACAAAATTCCTAAAGAATCACAACTCTATAAGAGTGAATAGTTCACTCTAAAAAGGAGTTATTAGTTCACTCTTTCCTTAGAGTTATTATGTTCACTCTTTATTTTGAGTGGATCTCACTCTAAAAGATGCGTCACTCAGATGGCACTTTTTTGGAGTGAGATTTCACTCTTTAAGAGTGGTTTTTCACTCTTTCGTTTTAAGAGAGTACACTGAGTGAGCGGCATCGATGTTTCAAGTTAGTCAGCCAAAGAGCGACGTCAAAGCTGACGTTTCATAGATAATGTCGTAGAATTGACGGAAAGGGCAAGCGAGCACGTCCTATCAAAACCGGCAGAAGAGTTGACAATGTAGGATTACTCGAAATGATCGAGAATTTGAACTTAGATTTATAATAATTTACAATTGTGTACTAACTTATCAATATCCAAATTAAAACATTTAAATTTTCTTTGGGTATGGAACATTGTTCTTTATTTATAGACAATGAAGTGCTTTTCAGTTATATTTCATACTAGCTTGCATATTGAAGAAAACGCTACCTAAACTCTTCACAATTTATCTTTTCTAATGCGTCAATTACACGTGACAAAGAGGTGACACTGCTCCGTTCTCCTATTTAATGCACCAATTTTGGTTTCTTTGGACACAAGGAGGAAAGTGATTAATCAAAACTATCATACTTGCAAATACACCTTGGGACAGCAATGCAGGATGGAAAGCTGCAAATAGCCATTCGAGGACACTACTCGCCTTAGGCAACACAGCAATTTGCTCTGAACGCTTGTAAGCATCTTACTCTAATTACTCAATTTACTCTTGTCAATTTTCAAAACAAATTTAAAAACATGAACGCCCGTTGATGGAGCAAAACCATTCCCCTTTAAAAACATGGTTCCCATATCTCCTGTTGTAGACAATTCGGTAGGGGTCCATGGTGGTCAAAAACCCTCAGAAAACGGAATTTTCAATGAAAAACTACCACTTTCAAAGGGTTACTAGACTCGAAGCAAGTGATAAACAATGAGATCCATTCATTAATTAATGATCGTCAAACTAATAACACATAGATCTGGCGTCTGTAAAATGTGGTATTGACACTAATATGTTATTAACTAGAAGAATCAATTTACGTATATAGAACAAAAATTGATTTCCCATTGGTTGGTATGGTTGGGTGTACGGATACACCGAAAGGAAAGTGGTATCAGCATATAAAGGGTTAGCTGACGTCAATTTTGTTATTAGCGATTTACGTCCATGCATATGGGCACACATATAAGAAAACATTGATGATAGCGGTTGTTCTCATACAAGGGTTGTCTTAGGACTCACCCCAATTATTTCAAATGGTTCAGCGGATTAAAACAATGTTTCAAAAGAAGCGTATCAAAAAGTCAGGTAATTAGATATCAAAGCCCCCACTCCCCAAAACAAAACATTCTGCTTGAATGACATCGTGAAAAAAAAAATAGTTGGATCCGTTGTTGGGGACATGGAACCCCAATTATCCATAACGTTGTGGCCAGTTGGCGTCCTTTATACTTGCGTAACGTTGCCGATAATAGTGATCACTTGCCGATCTAGTTAATAACTTTATTGCGGGAGCGCATTGCGGTATTTTAGGTAGAGTCTGCAGATCAGGCAACGCAACTCATGCCAACGCATAATTATACAGTGAAGTATTAACGAACTTTTAGAGTTTTCTTACGAACACGAATACATGTCTGGATAGACAGTATGCCAGTCACTGCGCGAAAAAAAGTTGTTTCTTCTTCTGACACACAATTGTAACAATTTACATCAGCCTAAATGGAGTAAAGATGAATTAATTTCATTCGTGACAAGTTACAACTTCAAACCAATCATCATTAACCCTTTCAACGCTGGTACATTCTGTAAAGGTTATAACACGCAAGCTAGTGGTTTTTGAGACATTTGGGAAGCCATCTCAAAAACCACTGACCTAAGACTAGGCTTGTCTCGAATCATGTGAATGCATTTGTATGCTTATTCCGAATTTGTCAAGCTATTAAATGCAAAGTTTTTAATTAAAAAATCTCCGGGCTATATAGTGCCCTGCAGGACAAAGAGGGATACCAGGTACACTCATCTTCCCAGCAGTCAAAAGGCTTACGAAATTATCTTAGGACCTGGCAAAGACCATCTATTTAACAAAACAACATAATATAACATCGACATGCCGGATCTTTTAATATAAAATTTATTCGCGCCTCTCAATATGGCCAGTATTACGATCTAATTTGTAGAGAGCGTGCATATTTTGTTGTCGTGTGTTGCGTGTGTTTTGCGTAAGTTACTTGTTCCGATTCTGCTAAAATCAAATATCCTTTTGTTGTACAAATAATCCTTATAAAAATGCTTGCGCGAGCCCAAATTAAAGCATAAATGAAGGCGAGACATTAAGGGAACAACAGAAACAAATAAACAGCTGTTAAGTTTCACTTTTCATTATGCCTGGCGTATTATTTGTTATTCAAATAATGAATATTTATCTAATACTTAATTGCCACACTTAACATTACAAAAAGGAAGGTCATCGAACAAAAGTTGCAAATCATATACACCATCGAAAAGCTGCCATCAGAAATTCCAGACAATGTTTGTTTTATATCATTGTCTACTTATAGAACTCAAGATGAGGAACTTACCAACTTTTGTCAGAAACAAGACGAGAAACTTGTCAGAAACAAGACGAGAATAGAAGGAAATCCTAAATCCAGGCGTTAATAATTTTCCAACTCAATCGACTTTGTTCAATGGCAAGTCCCACTTTTATTCAGTCCGACTTTTTTCTGGTAGCGGCAGTTGTGTTTGTGCTGCAATACCGCCACTGCTGCCGCGATAATCATGTGTTGTATTGCCCGTGGTGGTCGCATGCAGAGTATGTATTGACTTTCTAAATCAACCCGGTCTCGTATCATTCCTCGCCAATCGGATGACACTCTGCCCGATGCGACACCCGTGATTTAATCGCGCAGGAGCCCCCCGAAGGCTGCATATCGCGCCCTCTTGTGTTTTAAGTATTCGTTCGTGTTTACAGACATTGTTTCTGGTAGGAATGCACTTTTGCGTATCTTAAAATGTTAATCCAAGAGCTTCGCTTGCATTCATTAAACTTTATTTAAAGCATTCAAGTTCGGACAAAAAGAAGATAGGTTATCAAATGTAAAATCTGACAGCAGGGATACAATAATTGCACGTACCTACCCCGTGATGAAAAGAATTCCCCTGAAGACTGCCAGAAATACATACCTTTATCAAAAATCATCTTCAAAGCTCTGCTCAAATAAATATATGACGAGATTGAACAGACACAGAAACCTAGATAATGTATTCAATATATTAAACAAAATGAAACTGAATTTAAATAAGGTCTATTGATCATGGTTGAGCCTTAGTTATGAACGTGAATCATCTGAACTATAGTGAAATATAGGTTTATAAGTTCACACTTAGCGAGGAGAGGAAAGATCTAATCTATGATTTAAAAACAGTTCAATTCATATGTTCGTTGTTATATTTCAGTTCATATACCTCCACATTTTTGTATCACCGTTTGGACAAAACTCAACATTATAATATAACTTTTTTTTTCAAACTTATGCCTGGAAAACTTTTGAGTACAGATACAAAGATAATATACATCTCTAGGTAAACATGCATTATGGTACTGAGAGTAGTTTTATTTCCACTTAGAGCTAAAACGCGGCAGGATACTTCGAATTATTATGTGCTATGGTTTCAGTAAACCGAATTTGAGTTTCACTAAGGCGTGCCTGGGAAATAGGGCCATTGCTTTGATACTGTATGTTTCTATACATAGTGAACATATATAGCAAAACAGTCAACTTCAAATAAAATAGATAAGATTTTCTCTTTTAGCCTCTTTGCTATCAGATCAATATAACATAGGCCTGTATTATGGCCGCCGGGCAATTCACTACTGTGCGCATTACCTTTATACATATAATACAACACGAAAGCATGTTATTGCTGAAGAGTGAAACGTTAAAGCTACTTTAAAGGGGTATTCGTGATCCCAGAGAAGATGAGAAAGAAGGAGATGGTTCAACTGTTACTTCATCCGCCTATTCATCTTAATTGCCCTAAATCCAATTGATTGGATCAAAGACCTGCACTACTCGCTGGAGAACATTACATACACCTGTCATTAAATCACAGAAATATCCCAATTACTTCAGTTGTCAACTGGTATTTGCACAGAGACTATACACTATGGTCGTGACCAGCACAGCGAAACATACTCTTCTGCATCACTGACAGATAACTGTGACCCCAAATTTTCAAAGCATTTTGACACTTTGGACACTTTCGGACACAAACAGGTGTGGTTGGGGTGAATTCAAAATGCATTTATCTTATCATTCATCATATCATATTTCACAGGAACTAACCGGATATGTTTAAATTAGGCTAAAATAACAACATCCTTTATTGACCTCAAAACATTAAATCAAGGTTAGCTTATCGAAAAAGGGTTGATTTTGCTGTTTTCTTTCGTTAAAAAGTCACTGTTTTTCCTCAGTTATTTTGCCAACGAATAAAATAAATAATTATTGGTCAGAACAAACGTGGAGTTCCTCACCAGCAGAGAACATTTAGCTGGAAAAGTAATAAACTGTTTTAGTAGCAGTGTGTCAATTACTTCCTGTTGTGAAACTTTCCCAACTGGCCAGGCTTGAGTCGGATGAACAGATTACTTCAAAGGGCCAATCGAGCGGCCCTTGAAGTTTCCCAAACAATGAGCCGGTGAATGAGAGTAATCCTGGGTAATCGGATTTCAAAATCGAGCCATCTCCTTCTTTCTCATCTTCTCTCGTGATCCAAAGCTTCGTTTTCCATACTTATTGCAAAGGTATGTGAACCTATTCTTACCTGAAGATTCTGTCGTCTCTGGAATAAATTCAGAACTTAAAATGGACAGAAATGATAACACAGTAACCTATGGGACACTGTGATACGAACATTAATTTTGCTTATAACAATAACATTTGTCGTTGCTTATAACAATATTATTTGTCGTCACAAGCTCCTGGATATTTGAACCATTAACATTAATGTGAAGACCCATTTTTTTGTCTTAGCGTTCCCTGTAAAAGAGCAAATATGCTTTGGTTTATAATTGCCTAACTTTAGTGTTGCGCAACTTTTGGTGAACAAGATGACGCCCGTTTCAAAATAAATTGGCCTGGGCCACTTGGACCCCCACTTGTACGTTAACGAGAGTACGAGTGTCGGTGATCACGCATATTATTTATTTCTATTTTTATTGATTGTACCTACTACTCTTACAAGTTACTCTCTAAAACAGATTAGTCAGCGGGGAGCACCCCAAAATAATTTGTCAAATTTTTGACACAATTTGGATCAAAATGAATTAAAATTTGATCCCTACCACAAACCACCCAAAAATACAATTATATTGGGCAATTAAGTAGAATGGTTTTTGATTAACTAATATTTTTTTTTCTAATAACAGCATGTCCTTCGCAATGTGGTTTGATATTAACGCGTGTTTATATTTGTTGCAAATACTGACAATTTACCAATTTGTTTCAGAATGTGACAAATCTTAAATTTGCAGACAAAACTCCTATTGAAAATACTTTTCAGGGGTCCATATGTGTTAGCAAAATGAGGGTGCTAGAATAAGCCTGTGATATTGTATCACGTGACAGCCAAGACTGTTTTGGAATTTGCTGCAGGGTGATTCTATTGCCTGTCAAAGTGGTCCAATGAATGCGTGAGAGACCAGCATTATCATGTAGGTGTCTCATAGCGAGCAGTAATGGCCGCCATTATAAGGTTCGCACAAAAGACTTTTGCTTTTTCACTCTAGCCAGATTGTAGAGATACTAAAGGATGCTTGCAAATATCGTATGAGAAAATAAACATGGAAATATGGTACCGGTGTAAGAGATTTGAGAGTTCCCCATATCTGAGTGTTCTAGCTTGCCCGTAAGCATCTGCGTGACCTTATTTAGACGAATTGGCTACTGTGCTGAAACAAATGTTTCGCACATATAGGTTTTGGCACATCTCCAGAAAGAAGCGCCTTTTTGAATATTTGGATGCTTATCATGTATTAATCAAACCTGAGTGAATAAGCCGCATCCGCCGTCGTTATGTAATAGATCATTAAGGATGATGAGTTTGCATATTCTGTCGTGCACGCACAGAAATTCAAAGCATGCTTTTCTATGGGGACGATTACGATAGCAGCCAGTTCAAAACACAGTTTTTGGTTTTCTATTTTAATTTGTTTTTTCCAATGAACCTTCAAACGTTTCTCGGTAGGAGTTCTACAACCGATCAAGTGCAAATTGAGAGGAATCTGTATCCTAAAAATCCCTCCTGTCCCTTTAAGGACGCGAAATTCATGAACCCGTATCAACTCGGAGAACTGGTCTAGTAATTCCTACCGATGCAAATGGTTTCCAGTTCAAATCTTAGCGGGTCATTTGTTGTTATTAACCCTAAAATGCCCATCTGTTTCTAGCCCAGTAGGGAGTGAAGAAATACGTGAAGAAGGTAAGAGAAAAAACGAAAATTCGGTCTAGGCGGGGATACCAGGCTACGACGGTGTCGCTGTCCGGTCAGCATTTCGTGCCTATGGCCTATGTGGATCTTCGTTGAGACGCAATTGACGCATCCGTTACTTATCACTTCCAGTGCATTGTCGTTTTGGTTGGTGTTTGGTACCGCTAGGTTTAACATGGGTATTACATTCCCATGTATAAAGAACTCATATGCGTGTGTGTTCGCGCACACGCGAGCGCGCGCGCGTGTGTGTTCATAAGGTACGATTAGTGTGGGAAATAAAGTATTTCATTACCATACATGCCGGGATGCTTCATGGGCTTTAAATGGCCTTCAAGACTAATACATATCATGATAATGCCTAACTTGTTTAATCCATTTGTTTATGTTTCAATAAAAACACGATGTAATATTGTACAGGAGCAAACACTTAATTTGAACTTTCAAATTTTGTTTGTAACAAAAAAATTAAAGCCATTGTAAGAAAGCAGACTTTCCCTTTTTGGGGGACATCGGATAATTGCTTCTGTCATGTACTGTATGATGTTGTACGTATAGCGCTTGACGGAATGAATGGCAAATACTCATTTGCCATACTTGGGACTTCTATATAGATGAAACGTCTACCCTGATATGTGAAATCCATATACGGTGCAACTTGAACGGGAAACTGCGTTTGTGTCATCGGATCACTTCTTACACAACTCAACACGGTTTCAATGTCAAGCTATAGCCCCAGGTTCCAGTGCTTTTGATTTTCAAACGATGTCTATTTTTGCACAAAGCTGATTTATGCTGTCAAAAACATCGTGAATACAGCGGGCTCTTGACCTGAATATTTTCGATAAGCATCGCGATTAACGGGTAAATCTCCAAACAATTGTAATCCCTCGATGACTTATTTCGGCAAAATAACAATAATTCAAAAAAGGTAAACAGATTGCGTGTATATTTGTAGTACGCGTCATGGGATCAAACAATTTGTATAATGGCAATCGTTAGATTTTATCGAAATATCAGATAATCATTTCATAAAGTTAATTCGTGAATTACGACATACAAGCATGATACCCGGTAAGAAAATGAAACTAGTTGTATTGGGAGCTTTATATTTTTTATTGTAGTGTGATTGAATTATATTCCTGTGGATAATGTACAAAATGCTTGTACACTGTAAAAAATCAAAAAAAAAAATATAATAAAAAATATCACCACACAAACAAACACCAACAGACAACTTATACATCGAGCAGGAATTGCTCCACCAGACATCCGTAGTAGCGTAGAGAGCATGCAAGAGCGCCATAGCTGCCAAGTATATAATGTGAAGCACACTATATCTGGACAGAGACATAATGCCTTAATCCAGAGCGTTTTAGGCAAAGTCGAACCCATTTGAACAGTCTCTATAAGGAGTTTAAGAGAGTAGCCTTGGGGAAAGAAAGAATTGTATCAACCAAGTGCCATCTATTGGTATTGAGCATGGTGAGCATCTTGCCACATGGAGCTGACTCATAATGGGCTGAATGGCGATGTCTCCACAGATTGAGAACCCGGTGAGAACCAGAACCAGGCTATCTATGCTTCCTTGCAGAAGGGGGCTCAGGCCAGTACGCAAGGGGGGGGGGGGAGGATGCGGGGTGCGACCGCACCCCCTCCTAAATCCACAAAAGGGGCAAAAGGTCAGTTTTGCTGAATTTTTGATAAAAAAGTCCATTTGGGTTAGGTTCCAATTTATACAAGAAAGTGCACTTTTTTCGAAGTCCGCACCGCCCCCCACCCAAAAAAAATCCTGCGCACGGCCCTTGTGGGGCTATCTGGAAGCGACAAGGACACTACCTGGATTGCGGAACTGCACCACAGACAATGGGAAACAATCTTGGCTGACCAATGGGAACAACAATGCACAGGCAAGGACTTTGCCGAATTCAATGAAGAAGCCAGCATTGTACACACCTCGGCCTGGATCATATTTGTGAAACAGCTGTGTTTGGATACGATAGAAGACCAACAACAATAGCAATAATACCAGATGTACTCAGAAAAAATAACCCAACATCCAAAAAGGTAACGTGTAAAATTGTATGAATCAAAAAGAGTTTAAAGGAAGTATGTCAAGATTTGGTATGCAGAAATGACAACAAATCAAGAAACGATCTAATCCTGTCATAAAATAAAAAGTGCGTCTGATACCACTATGAATGAAGACGGGTTTTGATGATTTACAGTTTTCAAAGATTACATCTCATCAACAGGTGTATAGAGTAAAGTGTTATTATTTTATTGTCGTACATCATATATGTTGATTAGTTAGAATTATCATCAACTCACGATTTAATTAGGAGTATGAAGTTAGGGACGAACCCTGTCTGAATTGCTTTACGCAAATGGGTATAGCGACATCTTTGGCAGAGAAAACGCGAACCACCAAATATAATCAAAACAAACCATTGGCGAATCACAAACAGGCTTGTTTTAAATTTGAGTTCCAGCTTGCAAATCTAATTGGTGGTCGCGATATATTAGCTAGAGGAGAATTCAAACCTTGAGTTTGATTTGGGGAATCTTGGGCATCGGATCATATCAATTTAGTCGATCTATCAGAAGTTTCTCTTATTACAGAATGCTTTACTCCATAGGATTTGGAACTCACCAAGGATTTCCGCTTGACCGAGCTCATCAAAGGTTGCTTGGAAACAGGAGGTTCTTGTTCAACTAGGAGCGAAGATGAGCACGACTGGCGTAGGATCAAGAAAGGAGTACCCAAAGGGAGCTACTCGATTATCCTATTCAACATCTATACCAACGACCGATCTAGAAGTGCAGCTTGAATCACTCCTCATTATGAGAAAATCATACCATTTACGTGCAAATCCATCCAAACACAGGTGGTGCTTTCACATTAGCCGCGTGAAACCAAACGTCAGTTAAAGTAAGCTGGTCTGGAACGCTGGTAGTAGTGGGGCGTGTGTTGATGGTTGGATTTGTTGGCTTTTTGCTACAATTAGAAATTTTGGGCTTAAAATGTAGCTAATGGTCCCTGAAATCCAATCAAAATGTTGTTTGGCACGGGCCATCTTGGTTTTTTACAAAATGGCTGCCATTTTCACACATATTTTGCTCTATATTTGGACTTCTGAGCAAAACACCGACGGCTCAAATTGGTGGCGATACCAATGTTTGTGCTGTCAGGAACACAAATATCACATCCGATGTCGCACGATAGTTTACTTCAGGAGGTCATCTTGAATTTCAAAATGCGCCATTTTAGAACAATATTTTCTTCTCTAATCGCACTTCTGATCAACATTGGAGGCTCAAGCTGGTGGCAAACAAAGTGGTGATGTCAGGAATGCAAATACTCATCAAAAAAATCACAGATTGTTTCCTCTAGGCGGCATCCTTGATTTCAAAATGGCTGCCATTTTAACGTATAGTTCGATCAAAATCATTGAACTTCTGGCAAACATAAAAGGCTCCCATTTGGTGGCAATACTTATGTTGGTGATTTAAGGAAAAATTGCATCCAGAGAGGTCACAGTTGTTCCTTCTTGACAGCCATTCTTTAATTCAAAAGGCCACTATTTTTTAACATATACTTTTGCCCGTATCTGACCTTAGAGAAAAATAGCTCAAATGCTCCTCCCTAATCAGATATACATCCTAATGCACTTAAATCAGGGAATCCTATGAGAGCATAGCTTTGGCTGTTTTAATAAGTTTGATATAGGTTTTAATGTTATGCGTCCATATTTTCCAGTGCATTTCAAGTATTGAACCAAATCCATCTATCTATCGGCCGCATCCGAGATGCTATTCACCACGTAGCGCCAAAATGTCCCTGTCCGTCATTAAGTTGGAGATGGCAGATGGATCCTGGTGCATGTCTCGAGCAATCACATCTGTTTGGGCATGGTAACCTTCAACACGCGACTTCTGAGACTACTTGATCAACGCAAACCGATAACAGTGACCGGCAAATCGTGCTGGGCGTTGGGCAACAGAAGATGAGATTGGTGGGATATCTCCCATATATGTGCTTAGGCCATGTGCTCACACCATGATATGTTTTGCACCCTCATAAGAAACCTGGTGTAGGGTGCCATCCAGTTTTTCCTGTAGCTCCTTCATTGTCCAGTCTCAGATCATATAACAGGATACGCTCTTCACTCTTCTAAAGAACTTCAGCTTGGTTGAATTGGAGATACCACATTGCCATAGGTGGTGTAGTTTATTGCCGGCATTCCAAGCCTGTCCCTTGCGTGACAGGAAGTCCTTCCTGCTGTCGGCAACAAAGGACCCCAGTTAACGTGAGTCCCTGACCTCTTTGATTTGGGTAACCGTCTGTAGTGCATATAGATTGATGATTACTCTCCACATTGATGGTCATATATTCCATCTTTTTCCTTGGCATTTAGATGTAGGCCGACTTTTGTCTGCAGCATTCTCTTTCAGTAATGTTAGTAGATCTTGTGCACCACATATCAGATCGCTGTTAGAGCTAGATCATCTGCTATTCACGTGCTGTGCGATGCTGCCTTTGGTGATGTCTAGACGCTTGGGTTTGATGTGAGTCCTTCGTCGTTCAAGATGTCAAGACTGTCCTAATGATGTTAATCAATCACGATGACAAAGAGATAGGAGCGCAAGAGTATCTCCTGTCAGATTCCACAGTTGTTGAACTCCTTTGTGGGCCTATCCATGGTCTTCACAAAGCTGGATGGTTTTCATACAGATTGCAATGGCTTTGGCAGTCTCGTCTGGGACCACCATATTGGAAGAATAGCAGCATTACATCTCCTCTTAACACTGTCAAACCTTTTAGTGGAGCGGTCAGGACAGCAAATTGGTCGGGAACCCCTCCCCTCTGTACAACAATACAACCACTTTTTTTTTCGAATGATATAAGTGTGGAATTTTACTAAAATGATGGTTGTGGTAAAAAGATTTGGGTGGGGCAGGGTTGTTTTTTTTGCCAAAAAAAAATCCTTATGGAGGGCTAAAAGAATTAAGAAAAATCAAGTGATAATTTTTATTTTTTAAACCAAAAACACTAGGATCTGATGTGCTGGTATTTTTGTTATCATAGATCTTCTTTATTTTATAGATTGCATGAATGGTCAAGATGCTACTGTTTGGTAAAATTGTATTATTGGGGTGTTTTGGGGAAAAAGTCTTTTTTTGGGCTAAAATTAAGGAAAATTAGGGTTTTCTTTTTCCCTTTAAAAAAGACAATGCACCCATTTTTACGTAGTAGCATCATTTTTTTAATAGATCTATATTTCATATATTGTCGGGAGGGCCTGTAAAACTTTTACTAAGTAGGGCAGGGTTGTGTTAATGTCCCCAAAAGTGCAAAGCAAAGAAATCCCTGTTTGGTTAAAAATGGAAAACGGGGAGAAATACACACGGATCTAAAGTCCCTTCAATTGGATCGTGTAATGACTCTCTCTTTCAATGTTTTTACAAAGCCGTCAGGAAGGTAAAAGCAGAGTATTTGATTAAAAAAATTAATTTTTTAGTTTTACAATCAAAATTATTCAAATTTCATTTTTACCTATTTGTACAGTACTGTAATATTACTAGGAGTTTTTCTATTTTAAAATACCCAGTTTATATTAATAGTAGTTTGAGAGAGTAAAGACAGTTAACTACAAAGTTTTATATCATTTTAGGTCGTCCAATTCAATCGGAACGACCTTGTCGGCATAATTCGTGTGTCTGCGTGGCCGTCCGTGTTTTGTCAAACATTATATATTACACCTTGGGATACTGGTTTGCTTGTTACAATTGATACAATCGGTTCTTACGTAGGGTAACACATGCGGATGTCAAGGATCATTCAGTGGTTACTTAGGGTCATAATCGGACGACCTATTCGGGACTGCTTTCCCTATGAAGAACTGGCAGTGAAAGGTCCAAATTAGATGGGGAACAAGCTAACAAAGCATATTATTTGCCAACGAAAATAAAAAAATCGCAAAATCAATTTCGCATGTTCGTACAAGTTTTGTTACATATACCCCAATCATTTATAGGGACCAAAAGCAACATAAGAACACAAGACACTTACCTCAACCCGTAAATGGAGAGATTCATATCTTTGGACACTGTTTGTTTCTATCAAATTTTCGCTTAGAATATCTTCAGACTTATTCTTCACTTTCATAAATCTATTCCGCAAATTTACATATATTTACTCTTTCAAGTGGGTTTCTACCTTAATCGTTAACCAAAAATGCCTTGATTTTATATAAGACATTATCTATTTTTCTCTACGACCTCCGAAGATCATGTGGTTTATTGTGATATTGAGTGAAAAATACTTTCTCCAAATAAGGTTTCTAAAACCCGAATAATAGTTTAAACTT
>JAMKCH010008579.1:0-43156 GCA_023653785.1 Ophioderma brevispina
ACCGATGAACCTATGTTGAACTAAAATTGTCCAGTGTTCTTTCGGCCACGACGGCAAATTAGCAGTCTTTTCAAAATGTTGAAAAAATTGGTCAACCTCATTTTCTCTAAATTCCGGCACCATTTTTAGGTGACTGCCAACATCAAAACCCACTTTTGCTTCACTGCTGGATTTGTTTAACTCTTTGATTTTCAATTCCATTTCTTTAATTTGAAGGTCTTTCTCCTTTTCCATTTCCTTCAATTTCAGTTGATGATCCAACTCCATTTGTTTCAAAGTTACCTGTAGTTTCATTTCACCTTCACTCACTTGTGTTGTTTCTAGTTCTACTTTCTTGTCCAAAATTTTAGCATCAAATTTCTTTGTTTTTTACAAAATGCTCAATTAACTGGTTTTTAAAGACTTGCTTTCTTTCTCCAGACTTAATTTTGACTCCTACATGTTCCGCGAGAATTTGTAATTCTGCCTTCCTGAACGAATCAAATTCCTCAAATGTACCGTCTTGAACGAAACCATCTGGATTGAAAGCCATTCTTGCCTACAAATGTACAACTACCACACAAATGAATGAACCAATGAAATGTCACTATATTAAACCTGAAAATTACACTTAAAACTGAGGCCTACTGCATATACTTTACATAGCCTACACACACACAACACTTTTCTTATGTAATTACTCTGCAGGGGATATTATACCATGCCAGATGATTGTACAGCTGTATAATATTTTCAAAATAATTTGGAAATTGAGAATTCCCAGATTCGAGCCCCCATTTTTGTTATTTTTCGGACGAGCCCCCATTTTGGACGAGATCGTAACACCATGAAAATGTTATAGAACTAAAATAAATAAAATAATTTGGAAATTGAGAATTCCCGGATTCGAGCCCCCATTTTTGTTATTTTTCGGACGAGCCCCCATTTTGGACGAGATCGTAACACCATGAAAATGTTATAGAACTTTGTAACTCTAGGAACCCTGAAAGGTATGTTGATAAAGCACCCTTCAGAGCTCTTCAGTGATTCTTGGTAGAACAGAAAGAAATTATATTTGGCCACAAAATATTTTAGAACCAAAGGCTTATAACTGCCTTTCACTTTGCTTAACTTTTATGAAAATACGTGTATTGCTTAAATAACATTCGTATAAGCCCCGGACCCCAGCTAAGCATACGGTATGATCCTATGATGAAGAAGAAGCGGGAGCCTTATATATAGGCATATGGGATGATAATGGTGCATGGCATGGGAGTAGGGCCTATGTTAAGTTGCAAAAGGTATACATATGGCATGTGGACATGCTAATTAGTAGCTGTAATTAAAATTCTCATTCTGATTCATTATGCGAAATGTGATTGCAACTGATCTGACTGCGGTCAGCATTTTTTCTTGCCATAGGCCTATTCATATGAGTAGTTCAATCTATAAATCGTTACCACAGTAAAAATGGTGTCTTGGCGTCACATTTATGCCATGTCTTGGCAATAGACATGTCTTCAACAATAGAAATAAAAGAAAGAGAAAAAAAAAAAAAAAAAAAAAAAAAAAGACACGAAGATAGATAAATCCTCCATCAAGTCATATCTCCGAACAGGTTTCCAAACGCAAGTCTGATGATGATCAGAAGTAAACCGTCTGATTTGCTTATAAAAACCGTCATTAAATATTTGTTTGGTTTATAAGCAAAGTTAGCCACACACCAAGACCACAGAGACAAACATATAGAATTATATTATAATCAAGTTGACACACATTTTGGCTCCTGATGAGAAAACACGGTTGTAACATTAACTGGCTATAATTTAGGCCTAAGTACTCATTGTTTGTAGTAAATATAAATACCACATGTATAAGGGGTCTATACGAGTTAGGTGGCTGTGAAGTCAGAATTCAAAGGACTGTTTTTTTGCCGTATCTTCTAATGTTGTTCCAACATATAAAAAGTACAAGATTGAGAAGGAATGATCAAGGAATCCAAATATGACCAATATTTCCCCCAACATACGTATTTTTGAGAAATCATAAAAAATGGAGATTTTCACTCATTTTTTTTTGGTTCCCTATAAACAAAATAGAGAAATGTTATAAAAATGTGCTTGTTCGTTTTTGATTCCAGAGGTCATAGTTCTAGGTCGTATTTCCCCTTTTTCAAATTCTGCACTAGTTATCAAAATATTTGCCAAAAAAAGCCAAAAAACCGAGTGTTTCAATTTGAACAACGCCAAGATTGTTCAAAGGTTGAATAAATCACGATTTTAACCAAAATGAAAAATAAAAAAATACCGGACCCTAGATTTGATTGCTCTATACGATGCTTTTCATTCTTACCTGTTGCTGATATGGATTCCGAGTAAACTGGGAACCGAAAATAACGAATTATCACCGAAACTGAACACAGAGAAAATCGGGCCATTTCTTCCAATTTGTTCCCATTGCGCTACAAAATATAGCCTTATTCCAAACACAAGCGTTTCATCTCTTATTTCACACTGCTTTCTGCACATGTCAAATCTTCATCTGGATACTTATGATCAAATTCAACAATTTATGAGGCTCAAATCGTGAAATTTTAAATCCCATTCTTTTTGCAAAAGCAACTCACCTGGGCAACCATTTTACAATTGCATACAAGTTACCATGGGTGTGCGTCATATCCGAATCTGAGGCATAAAGGCGTTCTGAGGCGCTCATTACATCCGCGCGCGCCGAATAGCACAGACGCGATTCGTAATACGCGAAATGACCGCCCTTTTGCAGTTCAGCCCATGTGATGTTCTTGGTCAAAAAATGCGTAGACATACAGTCGCTGTCAGAATTGTTCAGAGTTACGTACGCAATGATTCATGGGCGCCGTAAAAGGGCGGAGCGTGATGACCGAGCTTGCTGTTTACATGCACAACACAGCGATGCATGAACATTCTAGTCTCGTTGCGGACTTCGTGTGTGCCTGCGCCAAGTATACGCGAGTGCGAGTGTTCATCGTACCCCCGTGTGTGGCCACCACTACGTACTGGAACAGTACAGAAAACATCCTAGATATCGATACGTAAAGTGACTCAGAGAGGTAATAGCGGTAACCCATTTGGTTGAAAAGTTATCGGAATACCCATCAAAAATGTAAAATTATAATGGCGTCGTCTGCTCCTATTTTAAGACATTTAAATCTTTTAGTTTATTAATGCAGTAGACATAACTTGAAATTAAACATGCCTTTGAGTAGAAAATTGATTATTTGTATTTAATAAGGCTTATTATTTTTCATTTTGCCTGTGTTCATTTTAATTTGTACAATATCGTTAGGGGAAATGTGAGCTGTGCAACGTAGCAGTGTTGCTATTTTTGTACCAAAATTCTTCACCGCAATTACGGGCATCATTCACTCTAGCGTTAGCATAGTTCTCAGCGAAGATTTTTCTATAAATTAGCTATTTATCATCCAGCTCACCTTGGACATAGAATAATGAATATCATAGGTCGTGGAAAAGCTATTGTAGCCAAGCGCACCAATAATTATTAATGTTTGGAGGTAGTTTTACCAATGAGACCAAAAATCCTGTCAAAGCAACACTCGACGCAACGGAGATGAAGAAAGATAGATACATTCATAAATTACGAAAAATGGTGTTACATCGCCGAAAAAAACGGGACCAAAAAGGAAGAGAATGCAAGAGGCGGTGATGAGTTTTGACAGAAGGAGCGATTAAGGAGGATTATCGAAACTGTTATGTTAAACAAAATTGGCCTTACTGTCGCAACAATTTTTGAGCGAAGTCAGCGCAGTTGCACAGTGGATCTATAATCAATCTGACGGAGGATACTTAACATAGGGTTACAAATATGGCACAAGACCAACAGGGACATTGTCAAATAGACAACGTGCCGATATTGTTGGCCAAAAGGCCATAATTTTTTATACATCCATGAGAAAACTCGAGCACTGGGAGGAAGATAGTGTACTTGGACGAGACGTGGTTAAACTCCAACCACACCGTTGGAAAATGTTGGTTGGATGGACAAAAGGATCAGAGGGTTTCAAGATACCCTACCGGAAAAAGGGCGGCGGCTGATCAGCCTCAAGCGGTTCAGAAGACGGATTCATTACTAACTGTCTTTTAGCTTCGAATCAAAAGGAAAGAAAAAATGGACGAGTACAATGACGAAAGGGATGGTGCATGCTCACCGGACTGGTTAAGAACCACATTATACCTAATTTACCATCAAATCGATAATATACTCGACAATGCTCCGTATCATTCGATGTAGAAGAGAAATTCACACCGGATTTAAAACGGTGTAGAAAGCGTGAATATGCAAGGATGGTTGATGTATCACAAGTGACTTCAGTGAAATAGGATCCGAGTTGATTAAACAGTTGAACAACAAAACAAAGATCGTTTCCCTCACATATTCAATTGACAAGTTGGCAAAAGAAAATGGGTCAACCGTGGTAAGGGTACCACCCTCCTACCCCCACTGACGCAATGTAACGTACTGCAGCTTATATGGCCCAACCCCAAAGGTGGTGTTGCCGTGCATAAAATGAATTCAATTTCAACACATGTAAAAAAAACTTCTTCTTGAAGAATTCCACAAAGTAACTCCAGAAAATAGGGCGAAGGCTTGTGGAGTGTTAGGGACATTAGAAGAAGCAGTTATTTGCCGATGAAAAAAAATTTGACTCGACACTTTCTGAAGAGGAAATGTCCACTCTACGATTCGTCCGTATGCAGATGACAGTGAATCTGACAGCGACACTGATGAAGATGACTGGCTCGGACACAACAGCGGACAGCGATGGTGAGCTTGGATACCAGCATCTGGAGTACAGAGCTATTTTTCTTGAAAGTGAAAACACCAATGTCCGATGATGATGTGCCAGAATTTCCCAATGGACATATAAAAAAATGAATGCGATGAGCATACATGGGGAAAGTATTGATCTTCCATTCACGTCACTTGCAACATCGAGCTTTCATATCGTCGAATGCATGAAGAGGCACACGTGGATGAGCTTTGTCCACGCATGGACATGTCCAGACAGCAATCGGTAAGGTCAGTACACTTCTTTTTGTTTTGTACACACTTTTCATGCTTGCTGTATATACATTTTCTTGATAATATGTACTTTATTCTGACCAAAAACAAATATCACAGTCTTGCAGAAATAGCGAAAATCCGTCTTTTCCTAGCTCAATCGACATATCTGTAACTAGAGTGCGCGTGAAATGTTCAAAAAGTTTCTTTGCTTTTTCTGCTCCCTCGTTCTCCTGCTTTCTACTCCCTTCGCTTTTGCGCTATCCTGCTACCCCGTCACCGCATGTCAGTTTAACTGCATCCACCCAGCGGGTTCAACTTTCTCTTTGCCCCCCTACCTTGACCCCACAATTTTTTCCTCCCAGCAGTAAATACGTATCCCTGTTGGCTTGCACCTCAACTGGTCTTCCAATTTCGCTGACCCGTTGCTTTTTCTGCGGCCACCCTCGACAACACTCATATTACCGGCTTTCACCAATCTGCCCCGTCATTTCATCTTTTCCATTTACCCTGCCTGCGTTTTCACGCTTGGCATCATTCTTTTACCACTCGAGCCGCACGTTTGGTGTTACCTTCACACTCCTGCCAACTAATTCTGACAGCACTTTGTACTCATCTAGTTATCATACAAGTAAATTAGTGGGAACTCATTATTTTTTATTATTACGTGCCCATCGATCTTTTTTTTCTCCCCCGCCGACTAATATCACCCCCTTACTGTTAATCCAATAATATAAGACTTACCCGGTTCAAAATTATGGATTCCCAAGCATTAATTTACCCCCATCCTTACCCTACGTTTAATGCTCGCTACAACTCTATTGCATACCCCCCCCAAAATCTTAACACCAACTGTCCCATTTGATCTTAACGTTTTCACTCCGACCTTCCTCACAGCACTTTACAAACCCCGCCGTGGCTGTCAGCGCTGCCACGACTATTTCCTCCTTATCCCTTGACTCTACAACCGCCAATTACTAACCAGCCAGTTTCTCCCTATCCACCACCTAACCAGGGAGGGCCTCGGTTTCTATTTTTGTGTCTTTTTTCCCCTAGTTTTTATTGTTGAGCGCGTTTTTGGACACCCACCTTCCGGTTTTTTTGAATTTTTCGTCTTCCCCCACGTTGAACACACCAATCAAAAGGCTGCACACAGCGTGCGATTTCATCATGCGTATTCTAAAAAACGTACGGCGCCCTCCGCAAATTGTAATCGCTGCGTCCTTGAGTAAATACCACTTTTTATTAACACATTGTTTTTGTTGTCTTTATTGTTTTGTCTGTCTGTGTTTCATTTTGTTTAATAAACAAACAAACAGTGAAGTTTAATTCTTGTTCCGCTATTTTTTCCCTCGATTTAATTTGTTTTAACGTCGCTTTAACAGAATATGCATTTCAAACAAATTTATGGCACTGTACCTACAGACACAAAGTAATTTTGATGATCAACACAAAGAATTATGATCATTTTACTTGTATAGACTAGAACACAATTGCAGTCGTTTCAAATTTCTGAGTTTACGACGTGGAAACTTGAATCATATCAAACATGCTCAGATTGGGACCCCAAATAGTTATAGCGTGAATAGGTCAACACCCTAACAAACCATCACAATACATTCAACATTAGAACATTACACACATAAAAGCCAATATACCAACAAAGTGAGATAAGTAAACCCAAAAACACAACATCAGTATGTACCAGCTGCGAACAAGACATTAACCCCTTTCGCCCACACTTTCACCCTACTGGAACAAAACACACCCCTAACCAAAACTTTTACAAAAACTTATTCTTTATTCTCTTTTCTTACTGAATTTTTTGCCCACCTCGCATACAATTATTAATAACAAGATAAATCAAACTAACGAGAAAGGACAGTAGTAGATAATACACAGAACATTGTACACGAGGAATGAAACAAATTAAGCAAATGGTAAAAAAGAATGCAAAGAAAGATGGATTTAAGATATACAACCACATACACAACCACCCTAAGAAGAAAAAAAGAGAACCCTTTGTTTTCCCCTCCCCTTTCTTGTTTTTCCCCCCCCCACTTGTTTCCCCCCTCCTTTCTCTTCTCTCTCCCCCCCTCTCCCCCTTTCCCCCCCCCCCCCCGCCCCCCTCCTCCTCCTTGCCCCCCTCTTCTTTTCCCTTTTTCCGGAAAAAGAATTCCAACGCATAATCAGTTTAGTTAAAAGAAAGAAGAAACCATCACGTTAAAGCTGAAACACAATCCTAGGTCATAAGATAGATTGACCAAACTACTCATGTGATTTTGACATGTGTAAAATTTCTCAGGATATGATTCTATTTACAAACTGTTCGAAGTTTGTCATACTACTGCGCGCGCGTTGGCGTCTAGTACTGCTGTGATTATGCGGAGGCTGCACTGTGTGGCGCTCGAGCGGCGCGCTTGGTTAGAGATGGATTGAGGCGTTTCACCTGAGGATAACCCAAAGGCCGAATAATTTTGCGATGTAGCTGAGGTGAACAGGTGAGTATAGGGGTGTCTTTGGGGATTTTGGGTTCGAGTGGGTGAGTTGGAGACACAGGAGCTGTAGAGAGTAGATAGAGGTGGGGGGCTCCGACGAGGCCCGATCGCATGAAGGCGTGGGATGGCAAGCCAATAAGGAAGGCCATAGACGTGGGAGTTCGTACCACACGCGTTGACGCCATTTTCGGCGAACACGCTTGCCAAGAATGGAGTAGCAACGAGGCGGTTGCCAAGAAAGTAGACAGGAGCGTGCGGAGTCGGCAAAGTAAGAAGAAATTTCTGGACGTATTTCAAAATTAGACACACACGCGTGGAAAGAGCTAGAAACGCGGGTGGACAATAACAAACGCGTGCAAGCCTTCATCAAAGCGTGTGAGACCTTCACAACAGCGTGCGACCTCCGCAAGAACGCGTTGCGAAGGTTCACAAGCATAAGTGGATCAATAACGTTCTATTGCCGTCAACGCGTTGTGAGAAAGTAGCAAAAACGCGTTGGACATTTTGGCAACGCGTTGACGGCGGCGGCAATGTCAGAGAAGCAGCATTTCTGGACGCTATTTTGCGCGAATAAAGGAGAATAGTTCACAACGCGTTGCGGCCGATCGCCTATGACATTAGGGCTTCGACAAACAGCGTTGCAAGGGCCTTCACCAACTGGTCGATGCGGTAGGCCTACAACACGTTGAAACTTCCACAGAAGCTTATGTGACATGTTGCAATACGGAGTCAAACGTAATTGCCGCCGACAACGCGTTTTGCGAAGGTTGCCAACGCTTGTGAATGTCACACCGCGTGTGGTGCGCTTTAAGGTTTTGAGTGTTCCCGTCTTTTCCCTGTCTCCTCTGCTTTTTTGTCTGTGTTCCCCCTCCCTTCCTTTTTTTTTTTTCTTCCTCCTTTTTTCCCTTCCCGTTCCCTTCCTTCTCCCCTTTTTCTTTTTTCCCCCCTGGTGTCCCCCCTTTTTCCCTCCTTCTTCTTTCTTTCTTTGTCCCCCCTTTTTCTTCCTTTTTTTTCCTTTTCCCTCCTTTTTCCTTTTTCCCTGTTTTTGATTGTACTTTGAGGTGTATTTTCTTATCCTAATGTTGTTTGGTACCACTTGTTATTTTCGTGCCACACGCCCGGTTATATTGTTTTCGTGTACATTAATCCATACCTTTCCAATAGCTTCCCTAGTACCTCACCTTTTAACCCTATCTCCTGTCGTGCTTTGCCCTTCGAGGAGTTTTCCCTGACATTTACGCCGCCGTACTTCCCCTTTTTAAGATCAGTGCGAAACACCTTATGAAGCATATCAAGCGGAACATCTGGTTCTACCGCTTCAAAGCCCTCTCCATATGAATCTATGATAACGCTCAGACAGGAGAGAATAGTAAGCATACGCCAGCAGCACGACAGAAACTCGAACAGAAATCGTACCGACAGCAATTCGCACGACAGCAAGAACCACAATAGACATGGCAAGATACTGCCGCCAGCCAGACACGACATGAAAGAATACGCAAGTACTAAGAACCAGATAAATCCAACCGAACAGAAAAATACCGCCCTGTCAGTAACCGACCGCTAACCCCCGAACATCTATAACTAGAATAGACAACTACATCAGCTACTCCCCACAAATATTTATTCAACAGAGCCCCACTTATCTAACATAGTAGTTACGCAAAGCAAGAACGTAACATGTCAAACTACCTTATATCCCTACCAAGAAAATCCCCAAATGAACGAAATATTACACTCCTGAGTGTTCTCTCGACTCATTTTGTTTCGCATTTTGTTTGGTTGCTTCTTTTATTTTTCTTCTATTTTTTATCTTTTTAGTGAGTCTTTTTTAGTATTTCTTTTTCTTCTCTTAGTTGTCTTGTTTTTTTTCTTTTTTCTTTCTTCTTTCATTTTTCTTATTATATTGTTATGAGGTTATTTTTATTTTTGCTGTTCATATACTATATTTTTGTCTACTTTCGTTTGGTTCGTAATATTTTAATATTTAGAAAATAACACCGCCACTTAGAACCTGTTGCATGGTTTTAGGTTTTACTCTATTTTGTTATGGTTCGTAATGTTTTGCCGATACTTAGTTTTCGTAGTTACATGTCACTTCATTACATTCCGGTTTATTATACGACAACGCTTACGTGGTGTTGTAGGCTATTTCTCACTTTCACTAAAGCATGTACCGTCTGTTTCCCCCCCGCCCCCTCCCCCTAAACCCCTTTTTCCAACAGTCACGTCGACCCCCTTTCCCTGCCCCCAACTCCATCACCCACCCCCTCTTTTTCAACCCCACGCCCCCACCCTGGTGTTTGCGATTAGACACATCTCGCTTTTCACACCTCCGCGGTTTTTTGTGTTGTTACACACTGACCCCCCCCTGTTTCCCACCACGGCCACTTTTCGACACACCCTCCACCGCCCCCTCCATTACCAACACCCCCACCCCACCACTACCACCACCATAATGTCGCTCTCCTTGCCTTGCTCCCACCACACCCCCCCACATACACCCCCCGCCAACCCCCCCCCCCTATCCACCCCCCCCCCCCAAATACCCCCCCCACCACCCGCCCAACCACTCGGAGTACGGCACCAAACCATCATGCGCCCACCAACCACACCACCACCCCACATACCCCACAACACACCCCAAAACCACCCCCCCCACCCCTTGAAAAAAAATCATTTTAAAAAAAATACCCCCACACCCACCCCCCCCCAACCCCTCCACCCCCTGCGTAACCTAACCCCGCCTTCAAGACAACACTCCCCCCCCCACACACAACACCACCCACCCACACAAAAACCACCCCCCACCCCCACCCCACCCCAAACCAAAGGTGACTAGAAAAGGAAAAACTAAAAAGAATAAAAGCACTTTCAGTCACTTCCCAAACTAATGCACTATCTCACATAAACCTATCATTTTTAGTTATGATTTCCACCAAAGGACCCCAATTTACTACAGTTCATCTAATCTTGCCTTCCCCCTCCACACTTTAATACCTTTACCATCCCGGCCTGCTTGTAAATACAAATTTAATTTTGTCCCATACACAGGCCTTTGATATCAGTTAAATGTGAAAATTTCTACCCACCCCGTAAGAATATACTTTTACAATGAGTTTTCAAAAAACCGAGGCTTCCCCTTTATCCCAATTAGTCTTGCACCTCTGCCTACCCAGCTACTCAAAAGAAAAAACTAAGAATTAGAAGCTTGAGGAAGGCTAAGTAAATTAAAAAACTAAAAAAAACTAAAATGAATATGAAAGAAAATGAAATAGAAAGAAGAAAAGAAAAACTGAGAGAAAAAAGAAAGAAGAAAACTTAAAGAGACAAGAAAGAAAACTAAAAAGGAAAGAACACTAAAAAAGAAAAAAAAATAGAAAGAAAAAATAAAAGAAAAGCAAACTAAAAAAGAAAGAAAAAAAGAAAGAAAGAAACAAAGAAAACGAATGCATGAGAGAAAGCTGTTAGTGAAAAAAGAATTAAATGCAATTTCTTCTTTATGTTTTATGCGGAGTCTGTAGATGTTCGATGTCAGCGAAAACATAACAAAGCTAGTGTTGGCATTGAAAATAAGACAACAAGTGAGAACATCGAAATCCACACAGCATAAACTGTCCGCGTACTTTTCCGCTGCCAGCTTGGTCGTCGAAATCGCCCCGCTGTCACGCATACCCCAATTTACCCCCAAATCGTCGAGGATTGCCGGGAAAATATCCTGCTCCTGCGCAGGTGCGTACACAACTACGCACGGGCTATGGCAAGCCAATAAAGGCCCATACACGTATTGCTGCACGCGTTGCGAGAAAGTAAGCAAGCGTTGCGACCCATTCGGCCAACGCGTTTGCGACGTCGGCCAATCAAATCATGATTTTCTGTGACGTATTTCAAAAATAGACCCACAACGCGTTGGCTAGATCTTTGCAAACGCGTGTGCAAACTTTCACAAGCCGTTGCGAGCTCACAACGCGTTGCTGCAAACTTCGCAACGCTTTGCGAAGGTCCACAAGCCATAAGGGTCCATAACGTATTGTCGCAACGCGTTGTGAGAAAGTCACACGCGTTGCGACGTTGGCAAAGCGTTGAGACATTTCGGCAACGCGTTGCGGGGTCGGCCAATCCAAAATCATGAATTTCTGGGAAGTATTTCAAAAATTGTAAATCTCACACGCGCCCCCCCCCCCCCCTTGTGACCCTTCACAACCGTTGCAACCCTCGCAACGCGTTGCTGCATACGTATGACCCTATTTGCCTTCACAACCGCGTTGTGTGCTGAAGTTTAAAAAATCGTGTGTAAGCTCGCAACGCGTTTGTTGAAGGCTTGCACGCGTTGTGGAGGCCATACGGGTCATAACGTATTGCCGCAACGGTTGTGGATCTATTTTTGAAATACGTCACAGAAATGCAGATTTGATTGGCCGCGCCGCAACGCGTTGCCAAAAGTCGCAACGCCGTGGTACTTTTCACAACACGTTGCGGCAGTACGTTATGACCTTATGGCTCTTGTGAACCTTCGCAACGCGTGCGGATGGGGTCGCAGCGTTGGAGGTCGCAAACGCGTTTGAAGGCTGCAAACGCGTTGTGAGTTCACAACGCGTTGCTAGATACTTTCAACGCGTTGTGGGTCTAATTTTTTGAAATACGTCACAGAAATGCGTCATTCTAATTGGCCGACTCCGCAAACGCTTTGCTACTTTCTTGCAACGCGTTGCTACTTCTGCAACGCGTTGCCCGAAATGGCGCAACGCGTTGTGGCAATTACGTATGGCTTTATGGCTGCCATACACGGTTATTCGAATCGGGCTAGTCGCCACACTATTAGTACTATTAGCTCGGTATACAGCTCACACATCGAACCAATCACTATACTATGTTCAATCAGCTAATAGCGCAAAAATTATTCGGCTTTTGTTTATTCCTCGCGTGGAACGTTCCATTTCTACGCGCGCGTTCTAGCACACGCGTTGCGCCACGCATAGATCACGCAGTACTGCGCACGCTGCGGTAGTATTGCTTACAGTTGCGGCTCCGCGCTATCTGTTATCAATCTAGAGCTGGAATAGTAAGGTGTGCTGTAAGTCAGGATTCAAAGGAACTGTTTTTTGCCGTTATCTTCTTCATGTGTTCCAACATATATAAAAGTTATCCATAATTTGAGAAGGACATGACTAAGAGAAATCCACAAATATGCACCACCTCACCCACGACCCAACTTCCCCCAAACCCCCCAAACTCCCACCAAGTATCCACACAGAATTTGAGGAATCCTAAAAAATGGTGATTTCACTCAACTTTTATTTGCCGCTTCCCCTATAACACCCCACAAAATATCAGAAACCCCCAACCAGCAGGCCACCACCATCGTATAAAACATGTGCCTTTTTCGTCTTTGATTATTCCAGAATTCTGTTCTTGGGTCGGTATTTCCCCTTTTTTTCACACCACACAACACTTGCCCCCACCCCTATTTATGACACAACATTATTTGCCAAAAAAGGCCAAAATTCCGCTGTGTTTCATTTGAACAACGCCAAGAATTGTTCAAAGCAAGAGACCCCCCCACTTGAGCTTCCACATAAATCACGATTTTTTAACAAAAAAATGAAAAACTAAAAAATTATTGAAAAAAATCATGTTAAGTTCTAGCTCTCTTTGTCACTACCACCATTCTTATCCTGTTGCTGATATGGATGTCGAGTAACTGGGAACCGTAAATCACGAATTAGCGCCGAAAGTGATAAAACGAGGAAAATCGACATTTTTGTCCAAATATTGTACCGTTCGCTACCAAAAATATGGCATGATTCCAAAAAACAGAGTTTCATCTCTTATCCTTCACAATGCTTATGCACCAGGTCAAATTACTTCATCTGAATACTTATGATCAAAATTCAACACCATTCATGAGCCTCAAATCGTGAAATTTAAAAATTACCACCTGTTGCAAAAAAGCTCTCACGTGGGCAACCATTTTACAATTGATACAAGTTACCATGGGAGGTGAGTGAATCGAATAGATGCAAGATGCATCAAGGCGTTTATGATGCGAATCGATTACAGCGCGCGCGCCGAATAGCACAGGCGAGTATGGCATTATACGCACAACGAAATACCGCCCGTTTGCAGTTCCGCCCCAGGTGAGTGTTTTGGTCAAAAATGCGTAAAATAGTAAAAGTAAAATGAACAAAATACGAGGAAAAATAAATATCTATAGATTCTGTTAAAATATAGGGAAAGAAAACATGCTAATGCATTAAACATGAAAAAAACTCAAAAACTGGCTAGTGCGGCCATCCCCGAAATGCATTCTCATTCGGTGCCCATTCCATCCGGGAATTATTGCATCAGGGAACTTGTACCAGAGGTTATATTTACGAAAAAAATGTTGTCGTTCGCATCGCCGAACAGTGCCTAAAAATTACAATACAAAGTACTTTCACGCGAATTAATCTTACAAAAATGTAGAAGAATATCTATGGAACAAAAACAAAATCGAGACAATGGTGTTGAAATTCACTGACAAAGTGATATTTTCGATCGTAACTGTGCCCTACTTGTCACACGACGGACGAGTACAAAACGATAGTGCAACGTCACAGTAGGTAAGTTTTCTGGTATTTTTCGTTACGCTTCCTAACCGTATGTTTTAGCAGACTTGAGGCTGGTAAAAGTTCCGGATGGAAATGGGCACCGAATGAGAGGGCATTTAGGGGTCGTCGTGCAAATGGTCTATTCGCGGTGTGAAGAGTTCTGCCAAGTTGGTGTTGAACCAAAGTATAGATGTCGACGTCATAGTCACGTTCCAAGCTCCCATGGTTGCCTACCGTAGCGTGACGCGTTAAAATACGACTCAACTTTTGATGGTGGTTTTGTCCTTACAACATCCGTGGGTAGTTAGCGAACCATTAACGGACAAATAAGACCTATATTTATCGAGCTCACATCAAATAACTTTTTTGTATTCTCGCGAGGTTACCGGGATGTACGAGACCAAACAGTGCCAACCCCCCGGTTATTGAACCACCACGTACCATCATACCAAACAGATTTGGGCCCGTCACTCGACATGGCCAACCGCCCATGGGATCCCCTGGTTTGGAGGTCCCCCTCCTATGATGGGACCGCCTGGGCCAGGAATGATGAAATCCGGCTGCGTTTGGTCTGGACCCGAGCACTTGGTGGAACAGTTCGTATGAGAATAACCCAGATGTGCAGGAGGTTTCTCATGCTTTCAATGGCCATGGGCACCAGACGGGTCTAGTTTAATATAAATTGACAGCATTCGAAGGTTTTGTCCCGAAGACGTGTCACGAGATTGAAGATGAAGCAGGGTCTCAAAGAGACGGTTTAAAGACGACGAAACAGCATAAGGGTGGGTTATACATTGCGTGTTTTTTATGCTGTGTTGCATGGCTGTTCCAGAATCATATACCAGTTGTATTACAGAGCATTCTCTATGCATGCTTTTCTGATTGAACTTGAAAAGCCGTCACGTATGGGTCACCAACCGCCTCTATTTTACCAGTATTACACAGGTAGTAGAAAATTGACAATATGCATTAACTGATTAAAACACTGGTTCAACTATGCATCAACAAAAAGGGGGTCAAAATTATGACCAACCAAAACGTTTTGAATTCATCTTTTAGCCAATAAATTTTAGTTTCCAATTCCACAGGAATACTCACAATTCAGCTATTATACATGCGCATGCACTAAGTAAAAGAGAAGTTTTTTAACTATAGCAAGCAGATATACATCAAATTGGTTGGTATACGAGTGTACTATATTTACAAAAAGGTTTCAAGAGTGGAGGTTTAAGTGTTAGTGAAAATTGCTGCATTGGATACAAAATAGTCAGGTTCCTTATGTAATTTGTGGGCTTTTTATGGAGATTAGGAAAATATACATTTTCTGAAAGGCGTGGTTCACCAAATAAGAAATCAATGTTGGTATTTTTTTTAAATTCCCCTATGGCGGCCATTTTGGATTTCAAAAATGGCCCGCCCCCTTTTTGCTCATATCTCTGATTCTAAGACTCGTAGAAGCATGAATCTGGTGTCTATACCAATGTTTTCAGGGTCAAGGATCCAATGAGATCATGATAACATTACACCAATCATTGGGTTTGGCGGCCATATTAAATTTCAAAATGGCAGCAAAATAAAAGGCGATTTTCCATATCCCCGGTTCGGAGGCTGTTAGAGGCATGATTCCAGTGTTTATCTCCATGTTTCCATGGTATTAGAAATTCAAATAAAATTTTGATAGAAACATTGGAACACTTGGTTATGGCAGCCATCTTACATTCAAAATGGCACGCTATAAGCAGTGTGTAGCATTTACAGACCATTTGCCTGCAAAAAATGCGATAAATGTGCCAAATGAAGTCTTGATATGTCTGCTACTTGCCTGTAGGAAGTATTATTGGTAATTCGTTTTTTTCCAACAAGCTCAACATTTAAGATGGTGGCCAATATGGCCACATTAACAAATATTTTAAACTTTTAAATTCACCATTATAGTTACAATCATCAAAAGATAATAAAATTGTAATTATAATCTGAGCTATAGGTCTTTGACAATTAGAAAGGCCCAATCTGATAATTTGCTCGTCAGCATGCTCCAATTTAATGATGGGGTCATATGCCATCTTAAAGATTTTTGGAAATCTCAATTGGCATACATGTTGTGTATGTGTGTATAACATGCATAAATGTGTTATACAATACATACCCAAACATCATTGATATAATTGCCTCCTGAATCAAGTAGATCGCCCCTGTGATAGCAAAGAAACAAATAATACCCGAAAAAGCAGGTTTCCGGACAGGCAAATCAACAACAAGCCAATAAAGTACTCACCTAAATCAACACATTGAGAAATGGTTTCGAGAAGGGTTATGGTAACCGGAGCTGTGATCGTCGACCTATCAACAGCGTACGACACTGTTAAATCACAGGACGGCCGACTCCATTTTAATGATTCTGGAAATCCACCAAGGAAATCCGCTTGACTGAGCTTATCGGAGACTTGATTGGCAAAAAGGATGTTCTTTGTTCAGCCAGGAAGCGAGAAGAAAGAAGAGAAAGGAGGGATCCGATTGGCGAGGCTCAAGAATGGTATACCACAAGGGACGTGTTGCTTGCACCTCTCTGTTCAACATCTATTTACCAACGACCAACCTAGGAGGCAGGAACCTGTCGTGTTATTTATGCAGACGATCTTGGAATTAGCGCAAAAGATGCTGACTTCACAGTTGTTGAAGAGAGACTCTCCAAGGCTTTGGATGAACTCACTCCTTATTATGAGGAAAACCACCTACGTGCAAATCCATCTAAGACACAGGTGTGTGCTTTCCATATATATATAACCCTGTCTACCTAGGAGTTACCTTGGGCCGCACTCTCTCTTATAAGACCCACATCGAGAAGATGAAGAGTAAAGTATGTTCACGCAATAACATCTTGAACAAACTCACTGGCACAAGATGGGGTGCTCGCCCACATACCCTAAGATCGACAGCACTTGCCCTGTGCTACTCATGTGCACAGTATGCTTGCCCTGTATGGGAAAGATCAACCCATGCCAAGAAGCTTGATTCGGCGTTAAATGCCACCTGTCGGCTTATCACAGGATGCCTCCGTCCAACACCAACGAAAAACTTATACATCCTAGCAGGAATTGCTCCACCAGACATCCGTCGTAGCGTAGAGAGCATGCAAGAGCGTAGCTGCCATGTATCTAATGTGAATCACCCTATGTCTGGACAGATACCTGCTGCCAACCGCCTTAAATCCAGAGAGAGTTTTCTTAAGCAAAGTCCAACCTCTTGAAAGAGTCTCTAAGGAGCTCAAGAGAGTCGCCTTGTGGAAAGAAAGGCTTGCCATCAACCAAGTAACATCTATTGGTATTGAACCTGGTGAGCATCTCCCACCTGGAGCTGACTCCTCATGGGCTGAATGGCGATGCCTCAACAGATTGAGAACCAGAATTGGCCGATCTAAGGTTTCCTTGCAGAAGTGGGGCTACCTGGAAGCAGATCAGGACACTGCCTGTGGTTGTGGAACAGCACCACAGACAATGGAACATCCCTTGGTCTGCCCACTTCTGGAGGAACAATGCACAAACAAGGACCTTGCGGAATTCAGTGAAGTAGACAGACTTTGTACCCATCTCTGGCTGGATCATAATTTGAGAACCACAGTGTTTGGACACGATAAGAAGAATAAGGGTAAAAGCGTTACAAATAAAAGGAATTTCTGTTGGCTCCTCTACTTCTCTAAAACACGATTAATATGATAGGTTTAAGAGTAATAAACACAGGTTAAAACACATTATCATCTAAATCATAGTATAGAAACAGTTTAGCACAATAAAAAATGAAAATTACTGAGACACTAAATACCAGTTTTAAGGACCTGCTCAACTCTTTGGAAATGGGTGGATGAAATCACTCTTCTAAAAAGTCCGATGGACCTGGAAGTGGGAAACAGAGATGGGCAAAGAGTTTCCAATATAGGCTAGGGGCCGTGCATTTTACTAAAAGCCCTGTCACCAACTGGAGGAAACAGTTGAGGGGAGCATGTTGTATCTCACACAGCAAGACGGACATCCAGGAAGATACAAAGAGAGGTATTACGGACAAGTAGGATGGCAATGTCCAGAAATACCCTTGTAAAAAACATAAGCTTAAGAGACAACCGCCTCATAGAGCTCTTTGAGGGAGGGGTGGTGGTGTTCTTACATGCCTCCTTCTTTGTTAGTAGGAGTATGGGATTGGCCTCTATGACTTTGACCATAAAAATCCATATATAGTATTTTGTTTTGTTAACATGCCTCACCAATCAGGTAGGGAACCCCCTTTGAGACCTTTATTATTTAAACTACAAAGTGTCATATAGCTGAATAAAATAATAAATATATATATTGGGTTTATAGCATCAAAATCATTAAAGAAAAGTAGGGATAATTACGGCTTGGCTATTAGAATAGAATGCCACATATGGCAGCTTGGTTTTACTCACATACAATTCATGATATGCCCACCTTCAACACCAAAACAAACTTCTAGAATGTCAGTTACTATTTAGTGTATCATCATAAAGTTACAGAAAAAAAAGTGTAAACTAAAGTCAAACTCTGTCTTTCCCCTCCTTAATACGCAAACCACACACGACTATATGCATTTTTGTTTCAATATGCTCAATCTCATCAAATGGACATACCTTCCAAAAACCTTGAAAAAAATATATTGCTAATACTACCCCGCTATCACATACCAAGAACTGCGAAAACAAGTGTAAATTAAAGTATGGTGACATATATGTCTTTGGCCAGAGAAACTATATTTTTTAGTTTACCAGTTAACATACTTAAAATCCAAGATGGCAGCCAAAATGGCCACATTACAAGATCTTGAACTTATAAAAAATTGTGATGAAATTAAAGCAAATGAATGACATAGTATGTGAAGAAGCATGATGTGCAAAAGGCGCTTCCGTCCATTTTACCGAAATTGCGTTATGTATTACGTTTATTGAATAAAAGAAAATAACACAATTTCGGTGCTGTTTGACTTTCATACCTGCTTCCCTTCATGAGATATCGTAATTTCTTTTCGGAAATCTTCGGGAATTTCGGAAATTTTGACTTAAAAAGGCTATAAACTGCAGAAAAATATTTTTGGTTTCCTTTGATGTTTATGTAGCCTTTAATGTTCTTAACTTTTAAAACCAGAAAAACTGTTTTAAGTCACTATGCTGTGGAAAAAACGAATTTTAATTAAACAAAGTTGCTGTTTCGGAAAACTTAAAAAATGACAGAACCAGAAAAATGGCATTTTGACCAAATTTAATTAAATGTTCCATAATTCAAAAAATTAAATGAGCTATTTAATAGATCTTTTGATTTTAAAAACATTGTCAAGGTGAATAATGTAGTGATAAAAGATTTGAATCAATTTTAATCACAAAGCTGTTTTTTTTTAGAAAATGGGTGCAAATCGGTGTTTTTGGCAAAAAGGGCTTACATCCACTTTTCAATTAAATTTAATTAATAATTAAAGAAATAAATAAAGATGATATTTAAACCATTTTAATCTTTTATATTGTCTTACACTGGTTCTAAAAATAACTTCATATTCAATCATTATAACAACTGATGTAAACCAATCAGTTTTGCCTCTTTTTCTTCGAAAGTGCAAAAATGGATGTAAGCCCTTTGCATATCACTCTTCTTTTGTCTTTCACGACTCTTGACTAAAAACTGTTAGAGTCATGATCTGATTTTCTCTTTGTAAACTTGCATAAAATTCATGATGGTGGCAACCCAATTTGAAACATCTTTAAGCCAAATAAATACCAAATATGACTTTCTAATGGTGTAAAGATTTAAAGATATATCTCTTACTTTTTACACTGTTATCGTAAATTCGGGAAATATGCTAAGAGGGCCATGTGGTGCAGTGGATCAGCGCTAGCCCAAGCATAGGTTGTGGGGTTCGAGTCCCGCTGTCGTCAATGTGTTGTGCACTTGGGCAAGCACTTTACCTCGCTTGCCTCTCTCCACCAGGAGTATAAAGGGGTACGGCATATGCTGGGAATGCAAAACAGACTCGCTGTGCGGGTGGAGGAGTGGCGAACCCCCCACAGCAACCTTATATGAGGGAGTCTGGCCAAAATGCCAGTGACAGAGAGATGGCACTCCGCCTGCGGGCCACCATTTGCAGTTTTTTGCATGGCTAATATTAACATTATTACAGATTTTTTGAGATTTTTGAAGGTATTCATTAGCTTGCCATCTGTGAATGTTAAGCATGTTTACGAAGCAAAGACATAGATATGAACTCTTCTAATAGGCAACTGAAGACATAATATTACAACTTAAATTTTTCCTGTTATCAAAATATGCATGTTATCTAAATATAATGCAGATATGTGGTAATTTATAGGTTTTAAGATCTTTGAAATGCAGCTATACCGACCCGCCATCTTGATTGAATTGCGAGTGTTGTTGTCATTGTCAGAAAAATGTCAGATACAAGTTTTAATGCATGGTTAAGACATAATTTCACACTCGAACTTGAAACCTTACCATTTTTGCAGGGGGGGCACACTCTGTACTACTGTACACTACTATGTGTTTAGCATACCTTTTGTAGGCAAAACATCCTTTACTTGGCAGCCCATTTTGAAATTCAAGATGGCGGCATGTCGAAATGATACTTTGTTTGAACAATGTTTTATATGGGATTCCTCGACCTGAAACTGGTTTAGCCTGGGCTATAGACACTAGAATATGAGTTACTGGTATTAAGACTGGAAGTGTGGGCCAAAAAAACGTCTCCACTTGGCGGCCATTTTGAATCAAGATGGCGTCCACAACCAATGGTCTTATTGTTGTTATAATGTTATTATTGGATTCTGGACCCTGAAACATGCGTCGAGATTGCCATAATCATGCTTCTACTAGTTTCAGAGACATGTATCTCAAAAAGACCCCATTGGCGGGCCCATTTTGAATTTCAAGATGCCGTCACCAAGCCACATATCTAATGGTGTTGCATATATTGACAACCGCCAAACAATAGGTTTAGAATGTGGAATTACGTTTCTAGGTGATTTAGAAGCCACGAGATTATATAGCACATTATAGGTTCAAAAAAGGCGGCCATTTTGCATTATCCAAGATGGCTGCTTATGGCGTTTTAAAAAAATGCCCACATTGATTTCTGTTCCTGTGACAGCTGAACTTAGAAAATGCAAATTAGAAATCTCAATAAAAGCCAACAAATAGTAATATGTGAACATAGTGCAACCTGCTACTGGCTATTCGGGGTGCCCGTTTGCACCAGGCCCATCATGGCACAGAACAGTGCATATGGAACGATCGCTGCACTTCACAGAGTTTTACGACTATACGAGGGGTTAATTTCAGTTTTAACCAGATATAGTTTGATGATAAAAATTGGTGATAAGTATGCGTTGCAAATAAGGGCAAAAGTTTCATCGCGTATTCCGATTGGCGGCAAAGAACATGTTACTGTCCTCGATGAGGCCTGTTTTGGCCTCTCACTCCCCTTGGATGAGGATGACAAATATTAAAAAATTATGCCCACCCCATTTCAACTTTACTCCCTCCATCACGCCCCCCATATTGAAAGATTATTTATTCTGCCCCTTGAGAATCCGCCACATGGTCAATAATCGGTGGATATTGTTATTTATGGGGAAACGTTCAATTCGTGCAATTCATGGTCGATTTATAGTATTCGCACACCGTGAAGTCGGTTTTTTACTTATCCTTCCAAAATAACAAAAAAACATACACGCATATTGCGCTTGTATTAATAGCTGTATATGTGGACCACATGCAACATACGCCTATACAAAGTCTCCGTACTGGCAGATTTTTCCTCATAGTCACGATTTGTTTAGGCACACATGTCATTTTTACGTGTGTGGAGCAAGTATCATATATGCGTGATCGTTTCTGAAATGATTAAATTGGTAATATTTGTTTTTTTTTTTTAATTTTTCTTTTTTTATAATTTTATGATGTATTTATTTGACAAGAAAGATTATATAGGCCTAGTATTCGGCATGAGGGCAGAGACAATTCCGAGTTTCCCGTCGCCGTGATAAAAAAGGAATGAGGCAACATAATATCAATGAAGGATATTTGGCCCATGAAAAAAAATCCATATTTTTTCCCTGATCACTATGCAAAAATCAACGATTAGGAAGTTTAACCAATTTTGACGCAAAATTCGCTGATTTTAGCACAATTTGGTGAACTTTTGGCCAATTTGGCGACTATATTGTTCTGTTTTTTTTCAGCGAGGCCTGAGTTTTTTTTTCGTTTGTATATTCAGTATAAAATTTCGTATTCAATGGTGGTGGATGCGGTAAAATATGCACGCGGCGTATAGCTTGCCATACTCGGGCTCCATATGGCACACTCCCACGTATCAAATTCATGGCGAGTTTCATGCGCATGTCGAGTTTCACTCGCTTTGTCGAGTTTACAGCGCCTGCCTAATTCCAGTTTGAACTCTATGTGGCGAGTCTTTCATAAATCATGTCAGAATAAATTCCGGTCCAGAATTAATTTTGGCCGAGTTTAAAAAAACTGGACATGATGTTTTTCAACATGTGCAAAACTGGACATTGGTTTTTTATCAAACAGGAGCAAACTGAACTGATTTTTTTCTCAACATGAGCAAACCTCGACCTATTTTTCTCTCCAACATGAGCAAAAACTCGACATTGATTTTCTTTACCATACACCAAAAACATTCATGTCGAGTTTTCATCAGTTGGAGAAAATCATGTCGAGATTTTGAAACCGGACATGATTTATGTCAAATACAGATAGGAGAGAAAACTGATGTATCGAGGGCAAAGCCATATAGCGCTGTAAACCGACATATAAACGCTGCACACCTCGACATATAACGCGCTGCACACTCGACATGCATATGGCGAGGAAAACCGTACACCGCGCGTGAAACTCGACATGCGCGGGAAAAACTCGCAATGATTTGATACGTGAAGCGTAAAACTGGACATGAACTATGTCAAACTCACCATATACAGAGCACAACTCGATGTATAGAGGGGCAAACTGGACAGAAGCGCTGTAAACTCGACATATAACGACGCACACTCGACATATGGGGGGGAAAACTCGATACACAGCGCATTAAACTCGGACATTGCGCGGGGGAAAACTCGCCCTGATTGGATACGTTGGAGCGTGACCATAGCTCACAGAAACAGGGGCCAATTAAGTGCTTACTCAGTGCCCCCCCCCCCCACAACACACACACACCACCGTGGGGAGTCTGCTCCCATGTGAAATTAGTGATTTTCTGCCACCAACGTGGCAAAATTTAACAGTGAAAACAACATAAAAAATTTTAATATTACGCTTCCCCCAGAAAATGTTTTGCTCAGCCTCCCCCCCCCCCCCCCCCTGAAAAAAAAGCTAGTACGCCACTGGTGGGGTACTGTGGTAAATTTACAAAATCAGGATGTTCTTCATGGTTGAGTCTACTGTGTAAATAAATTTCATAATCATAACACACTGTTATTTCATCCTTTTAGATTACGTTCGAGAATGTTGTGGTGCTATGGTACACAGGTCGCCATAGTTCCAACGCAACTGATGATGGCAAGTTCTTCCTGCCCCCTCATCGAGCACTCTTTCTCAATACACCCGGTCTGGGGTTGGAACTTCTCATCTTAGCATCTGCATTACCAATGCAAAAGCAAAGTCTTCAATAAGATCAGGTTGTTCGAACAAAAAAAACGGGGATGGGACCCAAGAGGTTAATAAAATACAATACTAGAAATTGAAGAAAAAACAAACAAACAAACATATGAGGAGGGTACAAACATGGCGCGCGTGTGAGGTGGTCACGCTATTACGGAGCTCCAATTTTTGCAGCGAGTGAATCTTGAAAGAAAAGCCAAACATTTTTTAATCATCGCCGGTTGAAAAACTTTACCTAATACACCTTTACCGGGGGGTGTTAAAGACATAAGTAGGCCTATATCGTAATTTTACCATATTAAAACGGAAAATCCCCAACCTCAATTTGACGGTGTTCTCAAATAAATTTAGAAAAAACTAACTTTCAACCTGTTAAAAATAAAAATTTTTAGCTTGTCTTTTTTAAGATGAATATTATTGGACCCATTTTTGACCATTGTTTGGTGTTTCCCAGAATCCTTTGAAAACAATGTGTCAACCATGGGGAAAACAAAACTCCAGGAAAGAGTAGGGACCCCCCTTCTGTTGAAAACAACAGTAAAGATAGAAAAAATCAGAAACCATTCTCAAGCTCTAAATGGATCTCCCCAGACAACAATGGTGTTGTCTAGCAAAACGGGGACGCGTTGTTGGCAGCTCGCCCCCCCCCCCCCATAAGTACAGTCGGGCTTTGGCCGTTTACTAACGGCGCGGCGCGCAAGTCACGGCGCGTCACGTAGTTTTTTTTTTGGTTTGTTTTTTCAGTCATCACGTAAATGATCACTTAATATGTTTGTTCGATCGTTACTACATCAGGAATAGTTTGTAAGGTGAAAACTATCTTTAAACGGTCCATGGCCCGATCGCTAATAGCCTCGTCCCCAGAAGCCCAGATTTTACAGGAAGTGGTCAAACATTTTGGATCAGAAGAAGGCTACTATTTTTCTCATTTACTGTGAAATCTTTCGGGCCAAAGGATGTTTGGTTTGGAAGTTATGATCGAAAATGTTAACCCATTTTGGTCGACCAATATTAATTTTACACATACTCTATGGGACCTACAAAATCCGTTTTTAGCTCGCGCATCAAAACGGGTTGGAAATATCGGCGCGAAACTTTACAGATGTGGTTTTATGGAGTGACGGGCCAATCTATCAAGATGAAAAACTTTAGATCCTAAATTCGGGCCATCCCCCTTTAAAATAATTCAAAAATATTAAAGTAAAACACGAAGCACACTTTCTTCAATTTTGATATAGAAGCAGCTCGTAAACCTAAAAATAAAACGTTTGTACCCCAAATGAGTCCCGATTTTAAAACATAGTGCCACCCGAGATATTAAAAAATGGTCATCAAACTGATACGTTATTATTATTATTGTTAGTATATATTGTTATTATTATCATTATTATTTTTACGGTAAGACACATTCGAGTGATTATTTTATGATTTGTTATAACCTTGCATTACCTTGCATTCGTGTGCTAGGTGGCACCCGTCGTCTAACATTCTACCCCCTACTTCACCGAGTGTTTTTCCCGACACGATTTAAATTGATGTGGGTCGATTGCAGTGGTGGGGAAAGTCGGGCAAAAACGTATATTATTTCAATATTTCAAAATTTTTATTTGGTTGAAATATACATTGAAGCAATGAAAAAAAACAAAACAAAAAAAAAACTAACGTGGCGCGCCGTGACGGGACGTGACGCGCCCGCGCGTGAGTAATGTATGTTAAACGGAAAAAGCAGTACGTAGGGAGTATGGCAAGCAACATGGCTGCGCCCACTCGCTCGTATTCAGACGAGGGGCACCGCAATGGTTTCAAGGCTTTTGAGACCCGTCAGGATGCTCGCTTCGCAGCAGTACTACGGAATGCCGAGGAAGCTCACGAAGGTATCCGTTTGTAAAAAATATGCAAGATCTGATTGCTAAATTCAAGAAGGAGGCTGGATGACCGTGCTCAAATGAGATGATCGGGAAAACAGAAGAACCGTTTCAATATCCACCCCCCCCCCCCCGAAGGTTCGGAGGGACCAGGACGTGTTTGTATATCAGAACCTCCTGCCAACAATGTGGTGTTGATCGTGTTGATATTCACAACGAGCCCATCGAAGTGGAAAGAGACGTGATAAAACCGAGACCCTCCATGTTGGTTTTTTCTCCTGATAAAGAAAAGTGCTTGTAATGGCACTTGTTGATCTCTTCAAGACGAAGAAAGATGGAGAAAGACTCCTTTGTGTCAAATGACTATTCTGTGCGGTGCAGAAAATGAGACGGGACAAACTACAGGACTTATGCGGTTCTGACTTAAGTGACGTCATTAAAATTCGCGATGCAACTACAGGTCAACTGAAAGAGATGATGTTGATTACTGTCCTCCAGTTTATGCAATTGCAAAACTGCTGATGCAAACTGACCTATGGGGTGTATTTTTTTAAATGTTACCTATGAATACAGCTTTTGCTTTAGTATGATCAAATTTTATCTGATAGATGTTTGTTGTAATGCACCGGGAGGAGAAAATGGGGACAACATTTTCGTCATAACATTTGCCGTGCACAACTCTTTTGCAAAGGGATTTGTGTAGTGGGGACTATAGTCTAGTGCTATGAGCACTGAAGTATTTTCTGACTTTGAAACTTTTGCCATGCGTGTTATCTTGCAGCATCATTTTTTGTACTCAATATGTGCTATCAAATTTATGATGTGTTCTTGTATTTGGGTCTGTTTAAAAATATCCTTTACACAATTTGGGAATTAGGGGTTATTCATAGTATTTTGGGTATTGAACGCTTTATGCCCGAGGGCTTGCCCGAGGCCTAAAACAACGTTCATACCCAAAATTACTATGAATGAACCTCGTTAATGTATACCGTACTTTTTTAATAACTATTTACAAAATTAAATCATCACATATCAAATTCAGTCTGAATTGCGCGATTTTGACATGTTTTCGGCATGGGTCACGGCAGCCATGCATTAACGTTTGTTTATACATGCACGTGACGCGTACTTGACCATCGGTCGCCGATTAATACGGGTATACATGAAATACCAAATATTTGTTCTATACTTTGATTGCACCGAGTGGGCGTTAATTTGTCCGCGTTGGCCGTTCTGCGCGATTAAATACCCCAATATTCTCGCGTGCTACAGCATAAATCACTCTCGACGATACGCTCATTTTTCACGCTGCATCTATTGCGTTGATTGCGTCTGTTTCCACTGCACTGTCGGGCCATAGGTGTTATAAATAGAAATCAGTGCAGGATAGTAACTTTTTAGGAGTTCCGGTAGGACCAATGTTGAAAAAGGTTTTTATCCTGAAGTTTCAACTCCTGGTTGGTTCTTGAGGTTCCAGCCTATACTCTCCGTCATAATTCCTTTTCTCTGCATCAAGACTACGCCAGCATTTCCCGCCACACAGAACCATGAGTGACAACGCGTAAAGGAAACATCGTCTGCGCGTTGAAACGCAGAAACTCGCGCGGTATGTAGACGCCTATTTAGAAAAGGAATTGTGAGGGTGACTATTATAGTTGGTTTGTTTTACTGCGATTTGTCAAGTTTTTGAGTGTTTTATGTGTGTTTTGTGTTATGTTTGTTGTGGTGTATGTTTCCGTCTTTGTCCTGCTCTTGTCTGAGTTCGTTGCGTGTGTGCGTGATGTGGGGGTGTGTGTGTGCTGAATGAGTCACATAGTCATGGTTGTGGCATTTTTTAACATATTTTAATTTTCTTATTTGTGATTATTTATCATGGCTTTAAAATGTAGACTTTTATTGGCAGGGGTCTCAAGATAATTTTAGCGGAAGAAATTTTAATTACTTTCATAAACCGTAATGATGACATTATTTTTCTCCAGGACAACCCCCTTTCTTTGACAGATGAGAAATGGTGGTCCACTCAGTGGGGTGGTCAATTGCTCTCTAGTATGCCATCAAAAGCAAGATGGGTTGGGACTTAATCAAGTCCTCTATTGTTAGTTCTATTAATAAGCCATTTGGCCCTGACGGTAGATATGTTTATTGGATGCCGTTTACAATGGTTCCATTTAATTTTAGTTAATGTTATGCACCAAATAATGATACCCTGATTTTTTTCTTGATCTTTTTGCTTTGTGGATAGTATGGATTCCTCTCGACTGATCGTTGCAGGGGATTGCAATTTTGAATAGGGGGGTCCTCTTACATAAGGGTTCTCTTACCCGTCATTCCAAAGTTAAATCAAGGGATATCTTTGAGGCACTTATGGACGAATTCAACTTGGTTGATATCTGGAGATTGGAACACCCTAACCTCAGAAAATAAACAGGCATCGGTGCCTATCTAGGGCTTGAGTACATTTTTGTATCCACTGATTTTGGTCAATAAGTGATGCTTCCACAATTATTTCTATCAGTTCTGACCATTCTATTGGTCAATGCAAACATTTAAATGATATCCCGCAAGAGGTTAGGCTATTGAAGCTTCAATTGTCACTTTTTAAGGAATTATGCCTGAATTTATTCATGACATCAAATCCAAAAGTGCTGGAGTTGAAACCATCCATATGTGATTCTCTTGTCAATCCTAATATTCTTTGGGATAGTTAAAATGTTTTATTACTGGCTACTGCATTGAATACATCAGCAGAAAGAAAAAGGAAAGGACTTAAAACAAAGCTGTATTTTGGACAAAAATGCTAAAGTGAAAAAAAAAGACATCTTGATACGATGGCGATGGGAACTCTAATCCCAATCTTGAGAACCTGTCGACCAACTCCTTTCATTGGAAAATAAAATTGGATGGATTTTTATTTTTTTTAAGTAAGGAAAAACAGCTGGTTTGGTTGTAAGATCTAGAATGAAATGGGCTGAGGTACGGTGAGAAAAGGCTCTAGGTACTTTGCAACTTAGAAAAGCGGTCTTGTGAAAAGAAATTATTCGGTAATATTACTACTGGATGATGTTACTCTTGAGACTGATCAAGATATGATTTGAGGGAACTCATGACTTTTATGATAACCTTTATTTTGGTTTTACTGCTGATTCAAAAAGGATGCATGCTCCTTTCTTGATCAACTTAACATCCCTCAACTTTCTGAGCAGTTCAAAGACTCTTTAAATAGGCCCATTTCAAAAAGCAGAGCATTGTCAAATCTTAAATTATGCAGCATAAGTAAGTTCAACTGGTCTGGGGCCTCCAGCTGAATTTACATGTATTTTCAAGACATTGATGACTTATTTTTAGCCTCTTTGAATTATTCTTTGAAACGAGGGCATGTGTATCCATCCCAGAGAATGGAATCATAAAATTTGCTTCCTAAAAAAGATCGGGATCCTAATTACGTTACAAAACTATAGTCCTATTTCCTTTTGACTACGGATTACAAAATTATTGCCAAAACTATGGCAATCGAGGCTAAACATGCTATGAGAATCGCATTCATGACGATCAAAATGGAGTCATGAAAGGTCGGAATATTGGCTGTTAATATTCATACTATTATCGATGAGGAATATGTGAAGTTACGATATTCATGGGTCAATTTTTTGGTAGATATCGAAAAAGCATTCGACAGTGTTGAAACATGATTATATGATTTGAGGTTCTTTTCTAGATCAATCTTGGGGATAATTTCATTCAATGGGTAAGACTTTTTTACAATGGTAGGAAAAGTTTTGTTATTAATAATGGATTTCTCAGTAATCCTATTGATATGTCTCGAGGATTGTTCAAGGCTGTTCCTATTTCACCTTTTGGTCCTTCTTGCGATTGAGATTCTTGCTATTTCTATCCATTGTAATGATGATATTAAAGGATGACAGGTGGAGATATGGAAAAAAGTGAATCAAATTGAGGCACACTCTTAATGTGGGAAACACAGGAATTTATCTATTATGGGTAAAGTCACTGTTATTAAACTTTGTTGTGACCCCAACTTCTTATCTTTTTTCGGTTCTTTGCATTAATTCCAAGACATTTGTCAAGAAACTGAACACCTGTCTATAAATTATGGAATGGGGGGGAATGATAGAGTCAAAAGGGACATTCTGTGTAATGATTATGAACATGGGGGTTGAGGAGTTTGATCCTCTCCTTTTTTCTCTGGCCAGAAATTACTTGGGTTAAATACCTGCTTGACCCAGAACATTCTTGTTCGTTGGAAAAAAATTAGGCTTTATGTCTTGGAAAAATTCCACCCGGAATGGACAATCTTGCTGAGTCTGATGCTCCAACTGTATTTGTACCCTTCTAATTTGTCATGATGTTGAAAACTATTAAATATGTTGTACAGAGATAGATTAAGGAGAATTAGGCTGGTCGATTTCCTCTTCAAGATCCAATTTGGGACTGGAATAAAAATGTTCGCCTGAAATCAAAGAAATTCTGTTCTACCCGTTTTGGGACTGAAAAGGGGATTCATAAAATTTCGATCTGTTTATTGGTTATCATTTTGGTGAAAACCATGTAATGTAGTAGTTGGAATTGATATTCCCATCTACTGACAGGAGAAATAGAATTTTTGATTAAAGGCATGTGTGTTGACTGGTTTCAGAATCCCAAAACTATCCAGGGGAAAACGTTTTTGACACAAATACGGCCTCTCTAATTGATAAAAAAGTTCCCAAAAAATGTCTATTCCCATTATATAGGAACAAGGCAATGTTGATGGGGAAAACAAATGGGTTGACTTTAGATGCCTTGATGACTGGATTGGTAGGGATTCATAGTGCTAATTTAAAACTGTCCATTGAAACCCAATTACGTTCTTTTTATTCAAAATTTCTTCCAGAGGACATGTGTACCAACCATTTCTTCATACAATTGGCAGGTGATTCTCCCAAATTAGGTTACTTTTGTAAGGAGTTTCATGATCTATTTTTCATTTATTTTGTGAATGTGAAAGGTTTCAAATCTGTGGGATGAAATATTGTTTTTTAATTAATTCTGTTTATGGGGAGTCTTTTACGTTCTCCAATTTTGAGAAAATTTTGGCGTTCTTGACCTTCAGAACACGATAGGTGCATTTCTTTTCTTTTATTTGACATGAAGTTTATATCCACAGGTGTAAGTTCCAAGGGACAGACCCTATTTTGCTGCCTTATGAATTGGTCAAAGGATTAAAAGGAAAAAGGATACAAAAAAAACTTGCTGAAAACAAGGGGAAAATTAATAAGGCATTTTAAAAAGTGGACCCTTTGACCCTTGATTGGATTCCTTTCGTTTTTCGCCTTGTAAAAATGCAAATTTTGGGGGTTAGGCCTACATGACTTCAATGTGATCCTTTGTGTGATGTTGGTGTGCTGTTGTTGGTATGTTTGAGTGTCTTTGTGGTGTCTATTTTGTTGTCTTGTTATTTGTTTTTGTGTCTGTTTGTTTTTCTGAAAAAATCCTGTACCAAACCTTCCCAAACCCATCTTTCAAATCTCTATTTCATGCCGCCCAATCTCGGCAGCTGTGGCTGCCAGGCGATATGTGTCATTTTTGCCTTTTCTGGCTCATGATCTGATCTGTTCAATTCTCTGGTTTCTTGTTTTTGTGCTCTCCTTGCCAGATTCCATTGTTGACACATGTTGCTGTGGCTGTATGCTATCTGTTGGGATCCTGGGCTAAATTATTTCTAGATTTTCCATGTCATTGATATCTAAAAGGGTGATGTAATAATTTAAGAATGGTGAGTAGAAGGGGTTGGTGGACCATATCTGTATGTTTGCCTCCAACCACCAAACTAAGTACAGGTAATTTTAAAAAAAAATGTAAATATGAAGTTTAAAAATTGTACGTATCAAATCAAAACTAATAACCATCGTACGATGTTTGACAGGACACATGATTCACCGAAATATTCAAATATTTGAAATTTGTAGAAATAGCTTTAATGAAGGACAAGTTGGTAGAATTCTCAAAAGCTATTTTTTTGCCAACTGAAAACTTAACAGAACAGGAGGAAAACAGCAGTGATCAAAGACATGAATCTTCCATGTCGTAGTAAGATGTCCGTAGGCCTACGGACAGTAATGATCAGAAAACTGTGATGTGGTCTTTTAGGTGCTTTCAGTCTTGGCACTGCAGGGTATGTTAGGATACATATACTTGTGACATAAATGCAAAATCGAATTTTTGATGATTTTACGATTTTATGATTTAGAAATCACTGATAGTGCCTTTCATTGTCGACACGACCTTAAACCTACTGCTGAATGATCAAATAAAAGATTTCCGTTCATAGCCTCTCCCAAGAACATATAGATTAGTTTCGCAATGGGACTTGCTTTTTGCCGTGGTTAAAACTATAAACAATGTAACTATACCCTATGCGTTAAAAGATCTAACCCTTTCAAGGAGCAAAAAATACCTTTCTATAATTGAAAAATGTTTAAGAAACCATTATTTAGTAACGCTCTGAGAGGGCGCTCTTTCACATCCTAAGCAAAAGTGTGATTTCTGGGGCCTTTTCGGGCCCAGGCGATGGCGCCAAAGAAATCCCACATTATAATTAGAACGTTGCCATTGCTTGAACAAATAAAAGCGAAATAGTGACCGACCCACATCAGAAACGCCCAAATCGTTTGTAAACTGTAAAATGGTGTAGTGGTATCATACCTGTGAAGACAGGCTTGACATTGACGTGTCTCAACGATAGATTATAAAGAAAATAAAGCCTATGAAGAACCATCTAAGACACCTAGAACAGTTTTCCATCAAGAAATGTCTCAAAATGGTTCAAGAGACGCGTCCTGCATTTAGACACAAAAGGTCATGTCTCTGAGCAGACAGTTCAAATTGTGTCATCTGCTCGCAAGACAAAGTCATTTTTATGAAAGACACTATGCGGTTGTGGTAAGAAATGTCCTTGAAGTATTTGAGGCATGTCTCGTGCTGGAAGATGTGTCTATGTGTCTTAGATGATGTCTTCATCGGTTTTATTTTCTTTTAATCCTATTGTGAAAGAACGTCTATTGGCAAGACATGTCTTACATATGACCAAATTAAGACACCATTTTTATAGTGTAGTTCGTAGTTTGTAGTCTATGTTGCTGTTATCTATTTTATCGGGCCATTCTCAAAAAAGCTGACTCCAGAGAGTTATTTCGTTCTTGATCCAAAAATCTTTGTGTTTGGCTTGAAATAAGAACAGTGTATATGTTCTGTTGACTTTGCGAGCTCTAACACGGACACATATAGTTTTCTATACTTTAAATATCATGATCTCGTTCATTTTGCTCCTTGAAGACATAAAAACACGCCAAAATGGTGTTTCCGTAGCTCTAGGCACGTATTTTACAATGATACTTATCTCAATAGTCGAATGTTTTATTCATACCTGTGTTGGTTACTTCTTTAAATGCATCAATGATATATGAAGGCTTATCATTTTTCCTGATAGCATTTCTTGGTAAGCTACAAGAAGAAATATATGGATTCTCGGCCCGTTTAACAATTAGGCGCCACTTTTTGTCAACTGAGGGTTAATTTTCAATAGTGAGTAAAAGGTTGTTACTACTCGTTTTATTTGCCAAGGCTACAGGTTTTCATAAAAATACCTCTGGCTAGCTTAATTGTTCACCCCTCTCAAATAAAATTCAAGATTACTTGTGTAATTTTGGGTAATTTGGTTGAAATGGAATTCAAAATGACAATTGAATAATGTTACATTACTTGGCCCATATAATGAACAATGGACATTGGGGCTACAGAAAGTATGCCCCAGGTTTCCTCTAGGACAAATTTGAAGAATTTGGTCTGATTTTTCACAGATATATGGCAAAATTAAGGTGTATTTCTGGACCACAAAATGGGAATTGACTACTAATAGTTTACTTCACATGAAAAAAATCAATGTATGGCTCTGATAATTCAAGGGTTTAAAGCTCTTGGTATAGGTAAGAGGGACAAATAATGCCAGGGGCTTTTTTGGGGGCGGGCCAGGATTAAATCGATAGTTGATCAAGTTTGTAAAAAGTGGAGTGACCTATGTATAATGTGAACGGACAAGATGATGTTGAATAAAAGTGTTTCACCAAAGAATGCTTGAAGAGGGTTGGTAAATTTCTGAGTTCATACAAACACAGTAGAAGTATTTCAAAACACTTTTTATTGGGAATCAGCAGTCATATTGATAGTTTTAGTGGCGTGGATGTGACATGTCGTTCTTGTGAACGGACAATTGCATTATTTTGAGTAGTTGTTTAATCTGAAGAATTCTGTTTTATTTAGTCCAACTTAATTTTTGACAAGAACCTATCACATTTTTTTAATTTTAAATGTTTTCTGGCCTCTTTGCATCCAATTATGTTCATAAGCCAATGTATTACTGAGCAAGGCTAAAGGACAGTGTTTATGAAAAATTTAAAATGGAAAATGGTTCTGAAATACATCAAGCAACCTTAATGACATTATAAAATATAATGTGAAAAGCCAATCAAAAACAAGTTAGTTGCTGAGTTAGATAGGCATTTTTATCCAAAACTCCTTTTTGATGGATGTGACAAATGGGTGGGAACGGACACATTTTTAGTGGTCTGCATTAATTAAAGGCCCATAATGGACACATAACTCATTGTGCTTGTTAGTGCACCAAATAGCTCTAACAAACCAACTAAAATTGGGTACAATATGATATTTATATTTGAGTAATGAAAGGAAAGTGTTTTGATGTGACGGAGGTGAGGGATGTGAACAAAAGTGAACGGACCAAATTAAAATATTTGACCAGCCCATAAAGATCGCTGATCTAATGTGTAGGGTACCATTATAAAGCTCTTCCAATTGTATTTCAAAATTTAATATTACAAGTGGAATATTTTATTCTTGTTACACCCCAAATTCTACATTTAAAATATGGTGGATGTGAAAAAATAAGTGAACGGACAATGAGTCCTCCGAATTCCATTTGCTGTAAACAAAAATTAGAGTGAGCTATAACAACAATGTTTTAGTCCAATAATCTTAGACATTAAATTATTCAATTGACAATATTTTTTGTTACAAGAAATAATTGATGTTGTTTAAGAACCAACTTTAAAATGTGTGTAAAAGTGGAACGGACAGTCACAATCCACACACTGAATTTGGTGCATATCATACTTATACAAGAAAAGCTTTTCCTTAATTTTGATCTTAATACAAGTGGGACTTATTCTCCAACAAAAAATAAAGTAGGAGGAAATAGGGAAAATGTGGGTGTTGAAGAATGGCAGATTGACAAAAATGGACCTTAATTTTCCAGTTGACAACCAGAAATGGTCATTTTAGGCATGTTATGATATCACATCACCTACAATTGTGACAGTAGGAAAGTGGGGGTTGGTTAAGCTATGGGAGGAAGAGCCCATAGGGAGGAATGGAAAAACCACAATATGTACCTCTGATCCCGTAATTTTGAACATGCTAGGAAGGAAAAGAACAAAAATTCAAAAAGTGGCGCCTAATCCTGGAAATGGGCCTGCCGCGAACGAAATCATTGTATATTAACGTTATCAATGTAGTAACTCATTTGTTTTGAAAAAAAAAACTGCAAGAGAGGACTTTTTTGCATAGATTCAAAGGACAAAAATACTTGCATACAATTGGTAAAGCCATACATCATAAAATGCTTGGTGCAAATTGGGCTCGATAAAGACATTTATATTCCAAAATTTACTGCGTCCGTTTAAGCATTGTTAATTACGTTAAATAGGGCAAATCTAAATAAAGCAAGAGTCTAGACTTCTAAAAAGATATACTTGGTTATAGGCAACACATACCCTAACCTTGATTAGTTCGGGAATAACCAGGATGACACGCAGTCGTCTAAAATTGACCAAGGAAATACATTTCCAAAATGTTATTACGTTTATGTATATACGTTATCTAAAAACGGAAGCGTAAAAATACAGGAGTCTTCTTTTGACGTCTTCCGGTAATTTTGACGCTTCTGCCATTACTCCTTGAAGTATTGCTGAGAATTGTGGCACCAATGAAGGGTACGGATTATTCTTTAAATCCGCGTTTTACCCAAATACTTTTGTGTAATAATAGCACACTGTAGGTTACACATTGTGCTTGTTTGTGCACTTTGTGAGATAGAATAGGAAGTTTTGTGTCTTGTAAGTACTGCTACAGCCGCATGTCATGCAGTGTTCACACGGGCTATGTACAAACACTATTGGGTGTGCTTATGGGGTTTTAGTTTCACATTAGTGCCTCGTGCATGCGATAACGTAATATACGCAAAAACAGATGGGGCGTAATGTCAAATTTTAGGGCCGATTTAAAACATTTTATTGATACAATCCTCATTCACATGGCCATGACTATTATAAAGTTTGTCTGAATGATAGAAACAGAGAATTTCCTTCAAATCTGACTTTCCGCGACTAATAGATAGGCTAAGGGAAAAGAATAGGCCTATGGACCTCGGTGTCGGCTATTTAAAATAACATTGCTGCAAAATTAATGATATGTTATAATCTGACCAATTGTGCATCATTGAAAATTATATTTAGTTCGTAGTTTTCCGGCGGGATCGTAAGAAAAGAAACAGAACTTCAAATGGAGACTCAACAAAGTTAAATACGTCCAGAAATATTATATAATAACAACTGAATTTACCAAACCTAAGGCACAGAAAAGAAAGAAATATGTCTGTGATTCTACCAAGAAGTCCCCAGCCAAGAAAAGGAAAGAGAAAATGGCAGCCGCTGCTCTGTGGGAATAATACGATTTCAAATGAAAATAAAGTGATTACAAATATGACACGGATAGGGGAACAATGCGAGACACTATACAGAACTTACTGCGGAGTGAAAGAACTAGCTTTGGAAAAGTATTAATTTAGAGATATACAATGTGATTTTATATAAGGACAAATTGGTCCAATTGGAAAATTTTGGAAGATACATTTTTGTCATCGTTTGGCAAAAAAACAACCTGTTTTAAGTATTCACTGTAGTTATTTTGGCATGTTGAAAGTGGATTTAGAAAATGCGTGTATTTACTGCACTTAGTGATGTATATTACGTTATCCATACCAACCTCTTGAAAACGAATGATATTAGAATAGATTTAAATTGTATTCCATGCAAGTGATAATTTAATTTTAAAAGAGGTTTGAATATGCTTATCAAAGGCAAATAAATTTAAGCCATCAGAAAACCAGGTTACTATCAGAATTGAAAAGAAAGACCTTGTCTTGTTTAGAAAATTTTCGTAAGATCGATAAAAAAACACACAAAAAAGACTTAAAGAAAGACTGCCGTTAATGTACATATTTGTCTCATATCAGCAATTACTTTCGCCACAAGCTTTTCTGATATGTCTCGCACCATTGAGTAAGAATTCATGAATTCAAGTATTAAGACTTCTTTTTAAAATCAAAATTTATCCGAGATGCATATTGGATAACGTAATATACAAGGCCCAAAACAAGGAAAACACAACTTAATTTGGAGGTTCAAATGTAAAAATATAGGAATAGTGGTGTTCATTACTTTTGTTGTTCCATGCTGTTTGATACGTTAGCTAATAAAAAATGTATGATAAAGATTTTTTGTGCGACTTTGTTTTTCCAATTTTTCAAATTGAAGTGGAGTACCTTTTGTTTGAGAATGCCCTTATGATACATTTGGCCGAGTTGCTATAAGAGGCACACACACAGACACACACTCACGCGCGCGAAGCGCGGCACGCACTGGAACACAACTAAGAAACAACAACAAATAAACAAGTACAAAGAAAGAAAGCAAAGCAACATACCACCGACAAAAGGAATAAGAGATACACGAACTATTGATTAATGGAAGTTCCCCTCTCCCCACGTTCATTGGACTGGGCAAACGAACCATGAGAATATCCGTAATTTGGAGAGACGTTGTCCGTCGGTCCCATGTACATGAGGAATCGGCCTGTTTGTGTAATTAGGCCTACAGCCACTTCTATAAGAGTATAGGGTTGACAGCCACTGAACAGTCCAATTGTTCGTCCTGGAAAGTCCGGGGCCATTAAAAAATCATTGTCTGTACACTAAAGATACACCCAGGCTAAAATAAGAAATAAAACGAAAACTAACTCTAAATATCGATTTGCACCGATTTTGGATGTAAAGATGTGACAACTCGTATAGTTAGAACGGATAACAAATAATCTGAGTGACGGAAACAAAATACATTAGAATCATTATAAACAAAAGTGTTACTTTCGTTGGGCCGGTGTATCAGACGACAGCTACCAAGAGTTTCATCATTTTATGAACAGGTGTGTTCACTGGTTTTGGGAGCGAGATCTATTAACCAAATTTATACCAGCCGTTCATGACTTAAAGAAATTTAGGAAGCAAAATTACAAAAGTCAGAGTTATTATATTAAAAAACATTGCTGAGGATTTATTTGAAATGGCAATTTGCCTTCCATTAATGCAGTAAAAACGATGAGAGCGCATGCCACAGGTGTAGAAGTTAGATAGACGTAATAGTCCGCAGTACTCATAATCCGGTTACAACTGTAAAGGAATTATGGCCCTCGATTCAGTTGACTCTTCACGTCGGAGGAGGACATAAGTACTTTCACACAGGTTGCTTGTTTATACGGGGAAAAATGCCTCGCTTCCGTGATCTTGATCACAAAAACGAGACCGCTTTCCAGCCAACCACAGGGTGGCAGGAGATATGGTCCTCCGGGCTCACAGTCCGGGGCAACAATGGGAGCAACGGGCAATCGATTCAGTTGATTTTGCACGCAACATTTGTCTCACGCTTTATTCCGTTGTCGGATCTATGGAGCCGGACTATGTTACCTGCCGGAAATATTACTTTCAAAACCGGCTACCCGACAACTTTTCAATTGATCGATGATATACAGTCGGGCTGATCATAGATCACGAGGGAAATGGTTATAGTAAAGTAATGCCAATGCAATAGATGCCAAGGGGCCCCACTTTGATAATCGTTACGCTTGTCGATGGTTTACCCCTTCAAGGGGAGGAAAGGACCCAAGGCTTTGACAACTAATGCATTTCAATTGGAAATTTCTTACTTTTGTTGCCCTTTACTTTTCGTGTATACCTTATAATCAGTTACTTTCTCGATGACATTTTGATGATTTCGGATCAAACAACGTTTTGCCAATGCCCTATCCAGGGGGCCCTATCCAGGAGCAAAACTCGGTACGGTCAATCTTGCTACCGATAAATTCTCCTTGGCCGCTAACTTTAAAGTCCGTTCATAATTTACCGCATCTGCGTTGCTGCGGGCAGATATATCGATCACTTTTCATGCCACATCACCACTACAATGTCCACAAATCCAGTTAAAAAGGAATTTAAAATCATTGCGGGGGTACCGCAATGCGGTATCCCGGGGAAGAGACTGCGATTCTGCCACCGCCAACTCTCAGCAACGCGATGCGGGATAAAGTATGAATGGAGCTGGGCATCTGCCAAGTCCGTTCATACTTCACCGCAGTTGCGGGTGTCATTATGTAGTCTCTTCCCAATGAAGTTAAGAGTTATTTTAACTGGAAATGCGGGCCGCATGCGGTTGTTGCGGCATGAAATGATGCGATACGGCACCGTAAAACTCACCGATCGCAAGATGCGGTAAAGTATATGAAAAGGACTTTTATTTCAAATGGATTTGCGGGCCGTGCAGGGGGGAGTTTCAGCATGAAAGTGATCGCCGGCAACGGCGGAACTCACGCCAACGCAGAAGCGATAAAAGTATAATGAGCTGACGACAGGCAAAATGAATTTAACACAATTTTCCAGTTCCCAGGGTAATTTTTCAGGGGTCACAGTCATAAAAACATATATTTCCACCTATTTCATTGCATTTTTGTAAAGATGCGGGTGCGTCAGCATTGGATGTCGGATGTGGCGAAGGTGGCTTGTCTATTCAGTTGGCCGCGAACCGCTTCCCCAAGACGTTCCTTTCATGGTTTGACATCATCTCCGAGGCAATAATCAGCTGCCAAAGGCGCTAAGGAGAAGAAAAAGGACTTACCTAAAGTTATCTTTGACGTACTCGATGGCCCACGCTGAAATGCCGAGGACGGGAAGGTCCGCTTCAACTATGTCGTGTGCTGGGATTCACTCCACGATATGGCCAAAGTTTCGAGGTGGTGTGAAAAAGATTCATAATGGTTGGCGCCAGGTGGCCTGTTCTCAGTCCTGGAGGTCAATGCTCACTCGGATTGCAAACAGAATAGGACAATCCTTTGCTCTCAACTTTCTACACAAGTCGTCTCTTTCACTGTATGACGGTATCATGTCAAGGGACGGTGGTTTTTATGGGGTTAGGAAGATATGTGGGAAGGGAGAACACACTGAAAATCGTTGGAGGCGAACGTTTCACAGTGGAGTCGTGCACGGTACCGGAAGGATGGTTTAACGTTCATTACCTTTGTAAGAAAAAGTAGACACTTAAAGTTATCGAAGTTGGACTTTTCAGTGGCCTTTGAAGCAGTGGTTTAAATTCAAGATAGACACCACAAAAACATTGTTTAGCAATTGAACATAATTCTTGCCAGCACTATCCATCAACACTCTAAAACATAACATAATTAATATTTAAACATGTTTGCAAAAGGATAGCAAGAGTGTGTTTAGAAAAGTGTTAATAAGTAGATACTGCAGGGCATTGTCTCACATAGGTCTCATAAAGACACCACTAAATTGTTATTGTTTGTCGGTGACTGTGTCACCAATGATAGTATGATACATTTTTTGATGAGTAAACCGGGCTTCCCCGAATTCGTATTTAGACCTTTTGAATTGTTAAGATTAATGCTTATTTTAACCCACGTTTTTTTGTAGAGTTTTTTTACGTGAAAATTTAGAGTTTTATAAGTAAAGGTAAAAGGTAAAGGGGGGGACCTGTGTAAACACAGGAAACGGAGTGCCCATCTCTCTTTCGAAGCGATGGGGCCAGACTCCGCCATATAATGGTGCTGTAGGGGGATCGCCACACCACCTCTACAGCGAGTCTGTTACCTTCCCAACATTGAATAATGCCGGTACCCATTTATACACCTGGGTAGAGAGGAGTAATTGAGGTAAAGCGCCTTACTCAAGGGCGCCGCGAAACACATTGGCCTCAGCGGGCCTCGAACCCACAACCTTTGACCACATGTGCCCTCAGAAGTTTTATAAATCACTGTATAGAAGTGCCACGTAAAAACGCGTAATAGATTCGTTGCCCCAACAATCGGTCCAAACAATAAGGGCTTATATCGCAGGAAATTCAAACCCTGCAATGTATATAACATGTGCCTCATGATATGTCAAGATCAATTGCTGGGGAAACGAATATCATTAAGTGGAATTTCTAGAGCGAATTGTGTCAATAATGGGCAACAATTAAAACATGACTGGCAACGAGGTACTGTGGTATACAGACAAATAGTAACTGAAATATTTTGTCGACGATATTGACCCCATGGGTCCAACTGGTCGATTTCATAATTAAATTAATGGTTATGACCAATCAGAGACAAGTTAAGAAAAGCGTAAAGAGGCATTACGATATAAAATCTACTTCTATTGGTCACGGCCTCGCTTTCGTTATTTTTAATACGAAATCGAGGCAGTTTGCAGCTAGCCAAACACCGGCGACTCAACGCCGGGTACGGCGGCCCGGAAAGTATAATAGTCAGGGTCCTCATGAGTGAGATAGGATTAAGGCTTGTAACATTGAAATATAACTGTAGAATGAAATTTAGTACATTTGATAGGTTTACTATAGAGGGTCATCTTAACCCTCGTCTACCTGAGCCATTTTTTGTAACAAAACTGCCGAAGGGGTGGTGGTTACCACCCCTGTGATTTTCGTTACTGAACACCCGATTCCTGTAAATTTGGTACCAAATGATAGCTAAGAGTTTCTTCTTTCCATTGGTACCAAAATAAGTACCAACATCCCCATTATGACGTCACCATGACGTCATATGTTGCGGAAAGTCCGAAAATACTGAATATAGGGTGGAAAATTGATATTTCGCAATTTTAGTGACTCAGACACCTTATTATAGCTCTAAAATGCTGTCATTATATAAAACTAGTCATTTCCCATCAAGTAGAGTCAAAAACCACATGAAAATCTGATTTTCCTAACCTTTTTGGCGAAAAATTGGATTTTTCACTGTGTGTGTCTATGGAAATGGCCGTTTTGCTGACATGCAAACTTTATGACGTCATTGTGACGTAATGCTTAGTCACCGTTTTGTTACTCATGTGGTAGCAATGGGAAGAGGATGACCATAGCTATCTAGTGGTAACAAAACCCAATGTCTGTGATGTTCCTATGTTGTGTTAGACATGTTGGTACTGTCTCTTCCGAGGGGGGGGGGTGGTTACCACCCCCTATCCATCACTTTGGGATCACCCTGTATCTTACCTATACCCCGGTGGATGTTTGTTTTTGGGTGAAAGGAGCGGAACATGTCAATTGACAATTACATTAAATAATTTGGCACCAAAAAAGGGGGTTTTAGCAAGCCGGGGAAAAAACCTGAAGGGGGGTGGTAACCACCACCCCTTCGGTAGACGAGGGTTAAGGGAGATGGGGTTTAGAAACCCGGGTCCTCATGAGTGAGATAGGATTAAGGCTTGAAACGCAGAGATATAGTTGTAGAATGAAATTAGGACATTTGGTAAGTTTTCTCTAGAGAATCCCCATAAGTGAGATGGGATTTAGGACCCAGAGTCCTCATAAGTGAGATAGGATTAAGGCTTGGAACATTGAAATATAACTGTAGAATGAAATTTAGTACATTTGATAGGTTTACTATAGAGGGTCCTCATAAGTGAGATGGGAAATAGGAACCCGGGTCCTCATAAGTGATATGGGATTTAGGACCCAGAGTCCTCATAAGTGAGATAGGATTAAGACGTGAAACGCAGAGATATAGTTGTAGAATGAAATTAAGGACATTTAATGAGTTTCCTCTAGTGGGTCCCCATAAGTAAGATGGGATTTTAGGAACCAGGGTCCTCATGAGTGAGATAGGATTAAGGCTGCTAATACAAAAATGTAGAATGAAATAAAGGACATCTGGTGAGTTTCCTCTAGAGGGTCCCCATAAGTGAGATGGGATTTATGAACCAGGGTCCTCATGAGTGAGATAGGATTAAGCCTTGGAACATTGAAATATAACTGTAGAATGAAATTTAGTACATTATGATAGGTTTGCTATAGAGGGTCTTCATAAGTAAGATGGGATTTAGGAAGCCGGGTCCTCATGAATAAGATAGGATTAAGGCTTGGAACATTGAAATATAACTGTAGAATGAAATTTAGTACATTATGATAGGTTTGCTATAGAGGGTCTTCATAAGTAAGATGGGATTTTAGGAACCCGGGTCCTCATGAGTGAGATAGGATTAAGGCTTGAAACGCAGAGATATA
>JAMKCH010008580.1:0-30111 GCA_023653785.1 Ophioderma brevispina
GTCTGAAAGAAATAATATCTACTGCAATATAGATTGCCTTATTAGCAGAATTATGTAATAAATGTTGCCCATGGAGGTCGCCATGTTCGGCATTGGTGACGTCGCTCGGCATTGGTGACGTCAGGATCATTGGTGACGTTGTATGACTTTGTAAGTCAATAGATAAAAACAGGTGTCTAAGGAATGTCTAGGGTACTCCTGGTCAGAAAATCGGATTATATAGTGTGTCCAGTAGAAAAGCAGTAACGATCGATTAAAAACTGGGGCAGATTCTTGAACAGAATATAGCTGAAAACGGGGCTGAAAAGGTTTGGTTATGGTATTCACTAGTCTACTTATTTCGAGACACTATATACTATGTACTATATACCATCATGATTTCAATTTTTCTCGTGGGCCGATCAAAATGGCTGCAATCATACGGAAGATATTATAAACGTTTTACTTTGATATCAATAATATTGTCATTTTTCTGACTGAAAGACATTCATTTGAAACAAAAATGTATTTAGAATATGTTGAAGCGTAAATTATATTAGCCTGGCATTTCGCTTTAAGAGCCTACAACAATTTTGAAGCTGTTAAGTCTGATCATAGAAGAGTATCTTGCAGGAGCATGATACGTTACCGTCAGAGTAAATCCCCTCCTAGAGATCCCATGAAAACAATTGACTAGAGGAAGGTAGCGGGAGATACAAAGCTCTGCGAGCAGCATACTGTAGCAGTACATAACAGGTTCAACACTCTTGTTGATGAGCTTGAAGATTAGAACCCCAGCAAAGTATAAAAAAAAAAAAAAAAAAAAAAAAAAAAAAAAAAAAAAAAAAAAAAAAAAAAAAAAAAAAAAAAAAAAAAAAAAAAGAAATTGCACTGGAGATGCTACCTAGAAGAAAGAAGATTACTGCCTTTTCCTCAAATGACAAAGTCGTCAAAGCCAGAGAAAAACTGAAGTCTGCAACCAAGAGGCACTGTACTAAATCCACCAGAAGCTCCAAGCAGAACCTTGATGATGCTTACACCGTGATGCTTGAGGAGCATGTTAAGTCCAAGGCTGAAGCATTTGACACCCAACATCTCAAATACAAGCATGCTGCTGCCTGGGAGGCACTGAGGGAGCTGACTGATTAGAAAGCTACCCCACCTATAAGAATCAAATGTGAAACAACTGAAGAGCGCCTCGACATATGGTTTCAGCACTTTAGTTCTCTTCTTGGCTAGCTAGTTCAGAATAACGCTAACCTTGACCAACCTTTCTTCAATCACAAGATAGCAGATGCCCTTTCTATCAAGACTGGACCATTCACTATAGATGAGTTTCTGATCTGCCTGAAGACACTGAACAACACCAAGACGCCTTGTCCCCACAACATTCCTGCAGTAATCTGGAAGAATCCACTATTTCATGATCAACTGTTGGAATATTGTAACGACACCTACATGGAAACAAACCAGCTGCCTTATTAGCATCGTTCATCACTTCTCTACCAAAGAAAGATGACCTCCAAAACTACAGAGGAATCACACTGTCACCACTGGCCTCTAAGATCTACAACTCAATGCTGCTCAACAGAATCGCTTTTCACATAGATCGTATTCTCAGACGAAACCAGAATGGTTTTCGCAAAGGCACATCAACACTACCTCAGATAATTGCCCTCAGAAAGATCATAGAAGAGGTGAGAATACCCAAGAGAAAAGCTTCAATTGTGTTTGTAGACATTTCCAAGGCTTTTGACAGTGTCAACAGAGATGTATTGCTGCATATTCTTACCAACTATGTTGTCCCAGACGAGACTGTCAAGGCAATTGCCATCATGGTTGATTACATCTTCAGACATTCTCGACATCACGAACGACATGGGATCACCATCAAACCCAAGCGTTCTAGACGTTAGTCAGCATCTCACAGACCTTGACTATGCAGATGATCTAGCTCTAACAGCCAATCTGATATGTAGTGCACAAGATCTACGAATATTACTTGAGAATGCTGCAGACAAAGTCGGCCTACATCTAAAGAAGACGGAATATATGACCGTCAATGAGGGAGATAATCGTCAACCTATCTGCACTACAGGCGGTACCCAACTCAAAGAGGTCAGGGACCTCAAGTACCTGGGTCCTATTTTGCCAAAAGGAAGAAAAACCTCCTGTCACGCAAATGACAAGCTTGGAATGCCTGCAATAAACTACACCACTTATGGCATTCTGGTATCCCCAATTCAACCAAGCTGAAGTTCTTTAGAGCCTGTGTAGAGAGTATCCTGTTATATGGATCTGAGACCGAGCATGATTTGCCGGTCACTGTTATTATCATGTGATTGATGAAGTAGTCTCGGACATCAAATGTTGGAGGTCATTGCTCCTTTAACTACATTGATGTGATTGCTCGAGACATGCAGCAGGATCCATCTAACACCCCAACCTAATGACAGACAGGGACATTTGGCGCTACATGGTGAACAGCATCTCGGCTGCGGCCGCTAGATAGATAGTTGTGGATATAGGTTTCAATACGTGAAATTGCACCGGAACATATGGACAGCAATAAATTAAAACACCCAGAGCTATGGCTCTCCCCAGGTTTTCATGTTTTAAGTGGTTCTGGGGCAATAGGATGTATATCTGATTAGGAAGGAACATTTGAGCTATTTTGCACATAAGGCCAGATATCGGACAAAGTATATGTAAAAAATAGTGACCATTTTGAAATTAAAGATGGCTCTCAGAAGGAAACAATCTGCGACTCTCTGGATGTAATATATATTTTCCTTAACATCACAAATATGAGTATTGCCACCAAATGGAGCCTTCTGTGTTGCACAGAAGTCCAGATATTGGGCGAAGTGTACGTTAAAAATGGCAGCCATTTTGAAATTTAGGATGGCCGCCAGAAGGAAACAATTGGCGACTTTCTGGATGTAATTTATGTGTTCCTTGACATCACAAACGTGGGTATTGTCACCAATTGGCGCTTTCCATGTTGCTCAGAAGTCCAGATATTGGGCGAAGTATATGTTAAAAATGGCGGCCATTTTGAAATTCAAGATGGCCGCCTGAAGGAAACAATCTGTGATTTTTTTTATGTATATTTCCGTTCACTGACACCACAAACATGGGTTTTGCCACCAGCTTGAGCCTTCGATGTTGATTAGAAGTCGAGATATAGAGCAAAATATGTTGAAAATGGGAGCCATTTTGAAAACCAAGATGGCCGCCAAACGGAAGGGATAAAAATGGTAACAATTTGATTTAGATTCCTAGGACCATTATCTACAATTTAAGACCCAAAATTCCAATTGTAGCAAAAAAGCCAACAAATCTCAAACCATCAACACACCGCCCCATACTATTTTCGGATTTTTCTGAATGTTCTATCATAATAAAATTCACATATGTTATTGATGATGATAATATAGTCTACAGCTTGTACCAAGAAAATCCATTGACCACTTTTCTCGCTACGACATGAGTTAGCTCAAGTCCTATGCGTAAAGCGGGTGCAGGACTATATTCCGAAAGGTTTTGGTCCGAAGAAGCATTCGATCCGAAGGTAATATATTCCGAAGGTTTTTAATCCGAATGGTCATTTCTACGAATGGCCGTTTCTCCGAAGGGGTAATTTGTCCGAAGGGGCATTTTGTCCGAATAGGCATTCATCCGAAAATAATTAATGTGGCTTTTCTCCGAAAGATTTTTACTCTGAAGGGGCGTTTGTCCGAAAACGCATTTTAAAAGGGTTTTTGTTTCGAAGGAGTTAGGTTCCGAAGAAAAACGCCCCTTATTCTAATTTCGGACTAACCACCCGTGGGATAAAAAACCTTCCGGAATATTATGAGATGAGAGTATTCTATCAAAAGAATGAAATAACTTGCAGATACCATGAGATCCATTCGACATCTTGATGAAGGGACTATGAATAATCGTTTCAGGATAATAAAACCACTAAACGACAAAGGTAAACGATAATACTATTCTCGAAATACAAACGATTCTATTTCTCTATCTGTAGGTCTTTATTCGCATATTTCTCACACATACAGACATCAGGATAACCAATTTGACATAAAAGGAAAGAATCAACAGATATTAAGAAATCTAATACTCCTTTACACGTTCTTACACGTGATTTTTCACTCTAAGACAAAGTAACATTCACTTGTAAACTAGTAATTGTCCACAAAAGTTTCAAATTAATATAAGGACACAAAAAGCGTTTGTACTTAAAAGACACATAAGGACGTGTTTGTGAAAGTCACACAATCAAAACACACACACACACCACACACACACACACACACCCTGACACACACACCACAACACACACACACACACACACACAAACGGAGGTTAACTTGCGCGCGCGCGCATGTGTGTGTGTGTACGTGCGTGCTTGTGTGTGTTGAAAATGCCCACATTTACAATGTGAGATTATCCTTCGTCTTACCAAGCCTTTCGTAATGGGTATAAAGGTCTAAGAAAACAAGAAAAGGTCTCACAAACCAAGGTCTCAAAAAGTGAAGGTCTCAAAACCACACAAAAGTTTCAAAACACACAAAGGTCCCAATATCAAATACGATGATGTCCAAAACACGCAAAGGTCTCAAAAACACAGAAAGGTCACGAAAACGAACAAATGCATCAACAACACACTCAAGAACACACTGAAAAATTCACGTAAAGGTCTCATCCCAGCTTTCGTTACGAGTTTGTGCATGCTCAGCAGAGGGTGTATTGAGTCCATCTCACAATGCTCCAGTTTTGCAGGGGGCGGACACGATCTGCTCAATTTGGGGCGTTTGGGAATTCCAAACGGGATTTCCAAACGGTAATTAGAGAATTCTTACGTGCATTTTCTATGACGGCCTCGGTCCCAGTGACATTACAAAATCTCCCTTCGTTCAATAAGTCTTAGTAATATCATGATAATTTTGGGGTTAGTTATCAACCCCACTGCAAAACAGTGTGATTTAAAAAAAAACCACACGCTTATTTCAAATTTAAGTATTTGTGACACGCTATAGCCTTTAGTCAAGTCTTTTAGCATACCGCCTTTATCGTATACAAACACAAAAACATACAAACATGCATATATTATTGACAATACAAGCCCCCAGAATATGGCCCGCTGTATTCTGCGCAATGAGACAATAAACAGAACGAGCCCATAATAACTCACAAGTCAAGTCTTTGTCCGATGAACGTAAAGAGCGCCCTCCTACCGCGTTTTCAAGTCTTTGATAAAGACTAGCACTCAGGTTAAGCCGGGCGGATGTTGATGCCGATTTGAATTCACCGTTGGCATATCCTACCCCCTTGAAGTTTGGGAAATTCACTCCAATAAGGTCATAATTATGATCCCACAAAAATCCTATTCTTAACACATAAAAACTCCGACTTTAACGCTCATTAACGCTCAAAAGTATTACTAAGACTTAATGAATGAAGGTTTAAGAGGTGATTATGTAATGTCACTGGGACCGAGGCTGTCATAGAAAAATGCACTTAAGAATTCCCTAAATTACCGTTTGTAAATCCCCAAATCAGGCAGATCGTGCCCGGCCCCCCTGCAGATGGTTCCCGGTATTTTCGGCTCCTTTGTTTTTCAATGTTGTTGAGCATTGCCTTTACCCCAAAATGGGACTATTTTTGGTTCAAAATAGTCACATCATGTTTTCTGAACAAAAACGTATAATTTGATGGTACCCAGATGGTTTCTTCATGATTCCTGATGTCGTCGTTCTTTGTGTTGCAATGGTTATTAACCGTTGCCTTGACCCCAAATCGCCCATTTGGCTTCCAAATTTGTCCATAAGTATGATTTTTAAACAAAAGTAGATAATTGGATGGTTCCCAGACGGTTGCTACTGGTTTCCGTTTCTTATGTTCAGTGTTTTGGGGCAAAAGTCGGTTTCTTTTGGTTTAAATGGTTTTTAACAAAGTTAACGATTTCGATGGTTTCCAGCGCGGTTTGTTGATGGTTCCTGGTGTGTTTGGCTCAATGTTGTTGACATTGCCGAACCCCAACCGGCTATTTTGGTCAAATGATAAAAATAGATTTTTAAAAGTGGACAATTGGATGGTTCCCCAGTTGGTTTTTGGGGGATTTCCGGTTTTTTTTCGTCTCGTTGCGTTTCAATGAATTGTTTGAGCGCCCCACCCTCGTCTCCAGAAGGTGGTCGATCTGGCTGAAGTTCACACAGATTTCCTTGCACATCATTTAACAGTATTATAGAGCTAACATCATTATAACGTGAGACTTCCTTGCACCTTTATAATAATATCTTATAAATGCAATCATGATTATTTAATTTCCTTGCACAATCATAGAAATTCAATATCCTGGCATTGGTCAAAAGGGACCCTTGTAACCTCTACTACACTGTGAATACTCTGCACCAGTCTTGATTCACAGTGTACAGTCCCACAAAACGATTGATTCCGTTCTGAATGAAGCAATGAGACTTGTTAGTGGTTGCCTTTTGGCGACGCCTGGTAGAAATATCTTCCAATTCTGTCTGGCATAGCTCGTCATGCAACCCTTAGAGGAACCTTCAGACGATCAAGCTTGCCAGAAATGTGATGAACCTGTAGCCTAATCCCCCCACCAACCCCCTTTGAGGATCAGAGATTCCACGGAATCACTTTTGCTACCCCACCATGAACTGCAGTCACAGTATCACTATCGATCATCCGGGAACAATGACAGATGGTATGAGCCATGGTCATCTCTACTTTGAACCTACGCAGTTTGTGGACAGCCCATCTAGTCACGCCCAAATGCTGTGACCCTGATCGGAAGCATGGTCAACCTCAACAGACTCAGAACTGGCGTTTGGTTACAGAAACTTCCTTCACAAATCGGAGTAGAACTTTCACCAAATTGCTATTGTGGAGAGCCACAAACCATTAGCCACCATAGATGATTGTGAGGTCTACAAGTCCCCAAGAGAATCCACGCCTGATCAACCTGGATGATGAAACTTGTCAGCTGGTTACAGACGGATCTTCCCCGGGGATTTTGGACTTTGCACGCACGACAACGAATCAATGCAACCGTAAGAATCTCAATTTGTGAAAAATTGAGGGCGCTTTAAAAATGTGTAATATTTCTTTAAGATGTTACTTTTAAATCTTTGCCCATATCTATGAGGATTTTATTTCTGTGAACCCTTTGAAACTTAAATCGTTTCTCTAAACTAGCCTGAGAATGGCTTTCAAATTTTGCAAATATGACAAGCAACTCTGTCCCTTGCACCCACCCTAATCCTTAATAACCGGCTGCTTCACGGCCGCATCGCCACTTCTTTTGGATTAATCCCGACATATGTTTAGTTATGAAGTTAGAACCTACCAACTTACGTTGATATGATTCCAATATGGGGGGGTCAGTATCATCATAACTAACTGGAATGGATATTGAGAGCGTTCTGAAATTGCACACTCCATTACTTCCCCATGCATCCCATACCAGTATCTGATACTTAGCTCTTCATCAATTCCCTGCATGCACGATCTTTGTTGGAGCTGTTCTCACAAGATTCTTTACGGGACCGACCTGGAGACCTACAGAAGAGGGGGGTACTGTTAATATATATAACATCTTCCAAATTCATACTGTGATTGGCCTTCCATTTGCCCTCCTAAGCTAACGATAGAGTATCACACTTTTTCTACCTATCCATAGGGTGTCATCAACTATGAGCACCGGAAGATACTGTGGTAACATTGCTGGCGACGTGGGTGTGGGTCGCTTACGAAAGGCAGGTTGGGCTTTTGTATTGCTTTTGTTTCTGACTTTCTGATTGAAATCTCTTCCTTGTTTGAACAATTTGACCCTCAACATCATCATGAAGACTAGCACCCCCTTGCTTCCTTACAACTAAGCAACTGCCCTTAGAGGGTCTTCCCATTCCACATTCTAATATTGCTGCTAATTTTGAAGAAGATCGGCTAATGTCAAACTGGAAAACTTTACTCGACTCTGACAAATGGCACCATATGTGACCCTTGAAATAAAAAAGATTCAGTATATCTTGTTTACTCGTACAACTTGGGATAGAAAATAGCACTTCCTTTTTAACCTCCCTATCTGTGTTCGTTAATTGATAAACAGTGTCACCGCAACTAGCCAGAATTCTAACGTAATTCTCGCTTGTCACGGAGATCACGCATCTGCATGGTTTGCCAATGTGGCTCAATTGCTCGACGTAAGATATTTTCCACTGGGAATCAAAGTTGGCCACAAGACGATGTTCATAGATGACCAACCTTCCATCTTCCAACCCAACATGAAGAAAACCAGCCATGCTGCTCGCTGCTGTAGACGTTGTCTGAAAAAATACCAATGTTGTTTATGTTTAATCAGTTATCTTACGATACAGATACGTGCATCGACCAACCGGTAACCCTCGTTTTACCAAGCTATATGGTTCAGCAAAACCGTTGATCAAGGCAATATTTTGTTTGTTTGTTTGTTCTTTTCTGTTTTTTGTTTTAATTTTTTTGGGTTTTTGGTTTGTGTTTGTTTGTTTTGGTTGGTTGGTTGTTTTTTGCATTTTAGCGCAACAAAAGGATATGAACATGGGGTGGTTACCAACCTTTCGTATTCAGTATTTTCGTACTTATTAATGATTTTTGTATTCCACTCAAATTATTATTATTATCACGCTAACTTTCATTTCAATTTAAATTTTAAAATGGCAGTGGTCAAGTCTCAAGAAAACATTACATTACCTTTGCTGTTACAGGAACATACAGCAGACATCTGACAGCAACATGAAACTTGTCTGACTGTTCAAGCCGCACTTTACTTATTTTGTCTTTCTGGTTCTGCATGTAGACGTAAATTCCCTTCGTCTGAAAATATGATTTATTTAAGAGAGAAAGCAAATTCTATATATATTTATTAGGAGGTTTCTTTAAAGGAATTCATTAAGACCAATTACATGGCCATTGACAGCTTACTTCACGGTCAATCTAAGATGGCTGCCAAGAAGGTACCAAATTTTGCCGCGAAGCCAAGTTTGGGACAATAGGGTACATAATACTTATTTATAGTGGTGTTTGTGGTATAGTCAACCGTTTTAAGGTCAAGGAATCCATTAAAACTAATTATATGACCATTGAGGGCTTATGTCATGGTCAATCCAAGATGGCTGCCAAGAAGTTCGCCAATATTATGGCCACCCAAACCTGTTTGGTGCAATAGGGTACTTAATACTGAACGGATAGTGGTGGTGTTTGTGGTGTAGTGCATCATTTTAAAGGTGGTTGAAGGTGGTCCATTAAAATTAATCATGAAACCATTGAGAGTTTACATCCTGGTCAATCAAGATGACTGATCACTAAGGTCACCAATTCCTTTGTATGTGAACAGCTGATTTGATGGTGGCCGTTAGTGATTAGTGTGGGTTTCATAACAATTATAACATTGTAGCATATCCTTTTAAGTGTTGGGATATTTTAGGAATAACATTAGAAGATATGTGGAAGGAATATTTTCGTGTTGAAAAGGTTAAGATAATTAGGCAGTATTATAATGATTAATACTCAAATGAACAAGTAACCAGGATTATTTTGCAATGATCGGTAGGTGTCGCTAAGAGAGTGCTGGGTTTGTAGCCAATCTAGAACAGTTTTCGTATATAATGAGCTTCCGGGGTTTTCTGTGCTTCGTCCTATCTCGACGCTCTGTGCGCCCGATTGGCTGTGATCCGCATCTAGTTGGATCCTAACTGTCGGAGGTGATGTGGGATCTGGTTAAAACTACCTGGAAAAGTATTGGAGATTTAACCGTAAGAAGAGCACATGGGTAGGGAGAATTACAAGGTAAAAGATAGAAATGAAAAAGATAGAAATAATATTTGGTTAGAAGTATTTAAGAAGCAAGATAGACGAACTGTACGTTGCAAGAAGATAAAAAGCAGCAGAAAAGAATTATACATTGACGAATAATACATATTTCATTGTGATTTGAAGGAAAAAAGTAAGAAATAATCGTACTATGATGTACAAATTGATTAAAATATAGGGGTCATTTTTTCTATGTACGGTAAACGGCCACGTACCAAACTAATTCCCAGCCGGCATGCAACCCATTTCAGTGCCGAGGATCCTTCACCGCGCTCCTACCCAAATCGAGTGGTCCTCCTACTCCAGTAGAATTCACATTGGCATCCAACCTGTGCAAGTGCTCGAGCGTCTCTGGGCCTCGCCCCTATAAACTGCGGGTGGTGTTCACCCTAAACTGGGACTTCACACCGGTGTTGTTCCAAGCCTGTTCATGCGCTCTGAGCTCAACTGTTTTGCTCCTACAGCTCGATACGTGGTGCTCCTCGGCTCTAAACTGCCACAAGCAGCACTCCAAATCCCAGCGCTCCAATCCCTACGTCTCACTCCTTACCGACTCTGAAAAAGGGCAGTCCTCCTGCAACGAGCAGCTCACCAGCGCTCCTGTCAAGCCTAATGCGCGTGGAAGCTCCTCGCGTAGCTTCTAAAACTCTGAGTGATACTCCTCCTGCTCCAGACTTCACCCAGGCACGCCAACCCAGTCCAAGCGCTTGAGATCCTCTTTGCAGGTTTCTAATAACTTCGAGTGGCGCGGGCTCTTGTCCAGACTTTGTACAAGCACTCCAACCTGTCCAAAGGCTACAAGTCTCACTCCTACGAACTGAATGGCACTCATCCTGGAACGAGCTTCGCATCAGCACTCCTCCAGCCGTTTCTCGCCTGAGCTCTTCCGCCTTGTTCCTGCCAAGTTCGAGGGGCACTCTATCTCTCTCTTGCTCAAGAATTCACACCGGAACGGAAACCTCCTCCAACCCCGTCCAAGTGCTCCGAGCACCACCTTGCGCCTACCCTGGCCGAGCGAAGAAAAGAAAAATCGCTTGCACCTGTAAGCTAAGTAGCACCTATATTTCCAGGAACAATCCACGCCTAGCCACGCATCGTGTTTAAGCTCTGAGTCATGACTGTCTCCGTATCACGATTTAACCACTCCAGTCGAGACTGTGCTTTATTCGACACCTGAGTTTGGATGCTAAGGATTCTTCTAAAACCATGTTAAAACTATGTCAGGCTGATATGAATGGGAGCAGAACAGTGCTGCTGATCTAGTTGTATAAATATCCTCACCCTCTTTTCTACCGCTTCCCGCCCTCATGGTTTCATAATATTCGTCAAATAACATTAAAATCTCTGCTAGATTCAAGTGGGGACGTCCGGGGTTCACGGTTGCGGAGGTGGGCCCTAATACATATCAGGCCATATTCAACCTTGCTCTCCGCATTGGTTTCTTGACTGTGTACACGGGGCACACTACACTTACGAGACAAAAAAAAAATCGGTGTAACTTCTCCTTTAGTTAGCATCGTTAGCCCGCAAATTGTTAACTTACAGTAGGTTATACTTCCTCGAAAGTGATTCCAGGTCACCCTTTAACATCTAAGCTGGGACTCTGAACGCCAGCTGACGAGGGACTGAGTTAATAACAGTCTTTGTAATCTTTTGTAGATACCAGAGTTAATAACCTGCAAAGGTTTCCTCTTGACCAGGCACATTACCAGACACAAGCTGCCCGCAGCGTACAATGCACGCAAGATTGTATACAACGTTGTTGCAATATGCAGCAGCATTGTAAAGTTACTCAATGAAATGGCAGATAAGAATGAGACCAGAATAAGAGTACTAGCATAATATCACACGGTGCTATTTTGGATTGGACCACGGTACCAATCACTGAATTAGTTGACTGTTTGAAGAATGACTTGACTATAAGTATAAATGGACACATAAAATAACACCGAGTTAAATATGAAGAACCATATAGCTCAAAACATGATATAGGCGGCCATCTTGGTGGCCTGATTGCATCCATCATGGATCAGTGGTTTCAGATTGATATTAATGGATCCCTTGACCATCTTAAAATTGGTTGACTACACCAAATGTATTGAGTACCATATTGCTCCAACATGATGTGCGGCATATAGTGGCGACTTTTGGCAGCCATTTTGGATTGACATGATGTAAGCCCTCAGGGATTAAAAAGTGTTAGTCCATTTTGTTTTGTGTTTAATTTTAAGAAGGCAAACTTTAAATCATTAGGTCTAGCTTCGCCAACACCAATTCAGCAATGTTTTCAAGGACACCAATGTGAATGTGGCCTGGACTGCATTTAGTAAAATTTTCACCAATGTTTGGATACCTCATTCAAAAGTTAAATCCGTGACTCTAATGCACCTGGCTGGATTGATGGCTATAGTAGGCCTCTTCAAAATAGAAAAGTCACAGCCTGGAGACGGGCGAAAAAAAGTGATTCTTCGCAGCACTGTAATTCTTTCGCAAGCTGCGTAATCGCTTTGACGAATCTAATCTCTTACAAAACAATCAATATATTGAGAGCTTTGGGGGGACTAACCACTATAAGCCAACCCCAGAGCTTTTGGACCTTTTTTAGTGATACAAAACAAAATCCAGATCACTCCCCAAGATCATTAATAGCAGCAATGTCTATGCTAGTGAACCTAAAGATATTGCTGGTTTGTTCAATGCTATTTTTATTCAGTGTTGACCAAACCAAAAACATTTTCTCAGCTTCCGGATATTCATATTTTGAGCACCAGATGTTGGGTAATATACATCTTAGTGATTCTGATGTTTTGGACATTTTAAAGAACTTGACATTTCAAAAGCAATTGGTCCAGATGGCATCTCTCCAAAAGTCCTCAAGGAATGTGCTTCCCAGATTGTTTCACCCTTATGCTTTATTTTTAATATGTCCCTAGTACAGGGGAGTTGCCGAGGGGGGTGATTGGCTCTGTGCTAATGTAGTTTCTGTATTCAAAAAGGGTGATACGCATAAGGTGAGAATTAACAGACCTATTTCACTTTTACGTCTTGCAACAAAGTCATGGAAAGGCTATTTTCAATGTTCTTTTCCCTATTAAGGACCAGCTCTATCATCTTCAACATGGTTTGTTAAAGGACGTCAACTGGTCACTCAACTCATTTCCTTTTTTTCATGATTATAAGAACCAAAATGGACAGTGCTGGGCAAGTCGATATGATATACCTTGACTTTCCAAAGCTTGACCAGGGGTCTCATACCTTGCTTGTCACAAAATTAACATCATTTGGCATCCACTCAAACCATCCGTTGAGTTCAAAATCAATTTGTCCAATCGGAAACAACGTGTTGTTGTGAGGTACTTTTTCTGACGGGCTTCCAGTGCTGTCAGGAGTCCACAGGGCTACATTTTAGGCACTCTTTTGTTTCTTTTGTATATCAACGACATGCCCAGTTCTGCCCAGCCATTCTGCAATTGCTTTATTTGCTGATGACTCTAAGTGTCTTCAAGAATATTAAGACCTTGTCTGACTGCCAATATCTTCAGGATGATATTGATGCTTCTCTTGATTGGAGATACATGGGATTGAAATTTCATCCATCCAAAATGTCAGATTATTTCAATGACTCGCATCAGGAATTTTAAGAAATTCTTATTATAAAATGAATGGTATGGTCCTTGACAGAATCATTCTGTCAGAGATCTTGGAGTTGAAGTCTTTTCTAAGCTTACTGGAAATGAAACATAACAGTTAAAATTGTTAGCAAGTGCAATAAAAATTCGGCATGATAAAACGTGACAATTGGTTATGATGCCACCAATATGATAGCAAAACTCTCTACTAAGCCATGTAAGGAGTGATTAGAATAGCTAGCTCCCTGGGGAGTGGTCCATATAAACACAATATTCAGTTGATGGAAAGTGTGCAGAGGAGAGATACTAAGTATATTCTGCACTATCCTGACATAGGCTATAGAAGATAGACTATTAAACTTGATCGGCTGTACCCACTTACATACAGAAGAGAAATAACGACCTTAACCTTGTTCACGATGCAGTTTTGGTCAGTATGACATTTTATTAGATCATTTTGTTGTTTTTACAGCACCAGTGCAGGGCAATCCCACACCAGTCTTCCTCTGGTGCATATTCTTTTCCTCAGGTTTGCAAAACAGAGTCTCATAAAGCCACTTTTTTCACCGGATGTTCCATTTGGAATCAACTACCTTCCAACATCAGATCAACTACATCTTTCTCCATGTTTAATCTCAGGTCCTTGATTTTTACAAATACCAACTTCACATCTCAGTTCGACTCAGCGCATACTTGTTATTGGCTGATCAACTGTCGCTGTTCATTCTGCCAGAGTTGTTAAAAAGCTTCCTCCCTTTAGATCCTGTTTGGCCTCCTAGTGGGATGGTCCTAGATGTGCTTTGTCACCTGTTCATCTCATCATTTCCCACTGGTATTGTGCAATTTAAAAAAATCCTGTTATCCAAGGGCAATTTTATCTCAATTTTGGATTTTATTAAAAAAAAAATAAATAAATAAATAAAATAAATAAAACAATGGTCACGTAATTGGTTTAATGGATTCCTGGATCTCAAAAACGGTGATGTACCAAAACACGCTAGACGTAAGTTTTAAGTACCCTATTGCTCCAAACTTGATTTGGCGGCAAAATTGGCGGACCTTTTGGCAGCCATCTTGATTCAACCAAGCTGTAAGCCTTCATTTGTAATATAATTGTCTTAAATGCGATTCTTGACTTCAAAAAGTATGAATATATACCAAAATTCATCCTCCTGGTTAAATATGCACAAAATTATAGCTGAAATGGGTATTGGCGCATATTGGACGACATCTTGAATATATCAAAACGCTCAAGGTGCGGTAGATTCTGAAAGTGGACACCTTCGGCTACAAAATCAATCATAAATAAAATAGATACAAAATTTCCGGTTATCTGAAAAATCCAGTCGCTGCTGACTAATTAACACGTTTCATACCATAGAAACATTATAGCAGCGTGCACAATTAATAGCAATGAAAACAACGGGGTAACACTGTATTTTAAGGACACAAATTTAAACAGTGTCAACGTGTTGACCTTTGATCCTTTGTGCCCTGGAAGTAGGTACAGAATGGGCATTCGCCTTTAAAATGTTTCTATGGGACATTAATACAATAATACTTAAAAATACTGCAATAAAACATGATTGTAACAATCGTAATACTGGCATCTAGTTAAAAACGCTGTGCTTTACACCAATATTACACAATGTGACCTTTGACATCTGGGGTTACAGTTACCAAACGCCCAGCCAACTCCCCTCCCACAGGTGACCCAAACTTGAACGTTGTTATGGGGACATAGACACAATAGAGTAAATAGAGTCAAATAGAGGAAAATAATACATACGATTTAAAACATTATACACCATATGACCTTTGACCTTGTGTACCTTGACCTAGGCCCCTCAGACTTGGCACCCCTTTAGAATGTCTTCTGTGGGACCTAAAGAGCAAGTGTGCAAAAGTTGGCCGATGTAATCAGGCGTGTCACGATCTTGCCCAACTTGGGCTCTAAGCAACTGAACTATATTAAAACAGTAGTGTTTATCATTATAAAGAAAAGGAAGTGCAGAGTCCATAAGAAGGAAATTCTAAATTACTAATTTTGGCGTGACGTGAAAACTGGACTTTATATGTAGCCATTTAAATATAGTAGTTCATAGTAAAAACGAGCGCGAGCGGGTGTAGGGTGTAACGTTAACATATAATGGAATAAAAAGTGACTTTGTAGAGTAGGCTATTGGGGAGATTTGTTTAACACATGATGCGCGCAGCACACAATGAGAACCCAATAGACAGGGCGGCCAGTGGGACTACCGGGACCTGGGGCTCTATTTTTACCTTATTTTACGACCCAGTTCAAATTAAAAAACCCGAGGTTGCACGTGGCTTTTTCCGCTCCATCAGTGGCGTACCGACCGAGGGGCAGGGGTGGGGGCAAGTTGCCCCCTCGGCTCGAGAAAATCGGGACGATATGGGCCAAAATGTGAACTTTTACCTTCTTTTTCGGGGAATTTCAACCAATTTCCACCAAATTGGGGCCAAATTCAATTAAATTCGCCCATTAGCGCCGCGCATCTTCAAATTCAACTTACATTTGGCTATGACCGGGACGATTTACGAATTTTGCCCCCTCGCGGGACGACTTGGAATTTTTCCTCCTCTGGATCAACTGCTCGGTCGCCAGTTTTTTTTTTTTTTTTTTTTTGGGCTACGATAGCCCCTACTAGGTAGGTACGGACGACGTGCAACTCTACGGAACGACCTAATTTCAAATTTGGAGAAGCCTGTACCGAATTAACCGGGTTTCAATTGCTAGAATCAACATAATTCATCAGTTCCATTTGTAATCGCACTTCTTAGTTGTAAATCTATTATTTACAATCATTATACAAATTCAAATGTAGTACAAGAGTATAAGTACAAAACTCATCACTCTTGACAGTCAGTATATTGGATGCACGTGCATAAAAATGGTATATCACATCCGTGCTGTACGGCTCGGTCTGGGAAGTATCTGGATTGTTGAAAGTAGATACGACTGGTCGTAGTAAAAATTTCATCGGGTAATTTGTAACAGGGCGAACAATGCTGACCGGAATTCCTAACGTCAACACCATTGACGCGGAGGGTCGTGAGCCTTTGTGCTTGTTAGGCTGCTATATAGCAACTTTTCTTCAACCTATGGGGGAAAGTTCAACCGGGGGGGGGGGGGGGTAGGACACTATCGGCTCGATTTGGGCCTTGTGGTTCCAAGCGGTAATTTGGGGAACTGCTACGTGCATTTACTATGGCAGTCTCGTCCCAGTGACATTAAAAAATCATCTCTTAACCTTTTGTTCAACAAATCTTAGTAATATATGATAAATTAAGAGAAAAATTATTGGCTTCAAAATCCGTCGGGTGTAGTGGATTAACCCCGCGGCAAAATATGCAATTTCCAATAATGGTCATTAGATGAAATATTCGGACCAGGCCTATGCTTTTGTCAGTCCTGTGTGTAACCCCCCCCCCCCCCCGGGTTCAACGTTGCTTGTAAATTTGTTCAATTAAGAACTCTGTAACACATCTTTAATATAATACAGCCAACTAATCAATGTAGATTTACCTGGCGGCATAATTCATTCCTGTCCATTTGTGTGGGAGAACGGGGGCCTAAGGTTTAGGGTAACTGCGAAGTCTTGGTCAAGACGCTTCGCTTGAATTTTTTAATAGCAAACTGGTGAAATCATAGCCTATTACTGGTATTACACCACACTCGGATGAGAATCCCACAACCAACAATGCCAGTGCAGTGCTTACGGTCTTCAATGCTATTCGGTAACGTAATTGAAAAGACGAGTGACGCTGCACGTGCCGACGAATTTTCCTGCTCAGCGCGAAAGCGTCTTGGTAGTTTGTAAATTTTTTCCGAGAAATGTGTAAAAGTCTTCTCGGGGGGTTGTTTTTCCATATACTGTCGACGATGAATTATTCAAGTTTTAATAGCCAATCATAGATACGATGCATGACGTAATATTACTGATCGAGATTAATTTTTCATGAAGCGTGACCTTGTACATGAACACACTGATCAGTCACCAGACCCGTTCATTGCTCCGGCCATATACTCATGATTGACAGCAATGAAGCGGACATCGTTTATCGTCAATGAGTAAGCTACTGTGGTCCTCATTTGTGTAATTGGTTCGGCCCATCAAGTTGATGAAATTCAAAAACCAGACGCTCGGCTCCGCCTCGCATTGAGCGATTTCCGGTATTTATCAATTTCTAATATGGGAGTAGATTTGGGTAGCGGTGACAGGGTTGACTTGCGAACGGTATTATTTTGTTTATAAAGGGATTGATTCAGATATTTAAATGGAAGGTATGAAAGATTTTCTGAACTTGTGAGACCATTTTTCTATATACTGTGACATTGTACAAGTTTTACATGGCGCCGCTACTAGGTTAGGCCTTTTCTATATTTTCCACGATACGGTTTTACATGTCCGAGGTACTCTACGGACACTCCGGTACACCCCATATTGGGGGGTCCGTGGGTCCACGGCTTCGCCCGGCTACGACGCGTTCGAGCTATAGTCCAAGAGCATTAGATCTATAGGCTACAACCTGGAACTAGCTCATAACAAGTTGAATTTTTCAGGATCGTCTAGGCATATGATATAAAACACGAAAAGTCCCCGAAAATCCTCCTGGAACGCTCTCCAAATCAAGATGCGGTCAAAATGGCCGCCATTTTCAATTTTAATCGTTCATTGTGCACAGACATTTGGAAATACCAATACAGTGCCAAACATAGTTTTTAAGGCCCAAGGATACAAATGAAATCATTATTTTGAGAGTTAAAACTTACAATTACCCAAATCAAGATGGCGTCCAAAATGGCCAACATTTTAATTGTATTCATAACTTCATATCAAAATAAATACAAAGTGTCTATATGTATGTTTTAAGGCATTAAGAATCTAATAAAAGCATTATCTAGCGTGTCCAAAACTAATAGCTACCAAAAAAGCCCACCATTTTTATCTTTTTCTAACTTTTACACACGTCCAAACTGGTCCAACAAGTTTTCAAATGTATCACTAATTCATATGCAAACCTTAGAAATAACAAATAGGGCTATAGGTATAGGTTTTAAGGCAGAAAGATCTAAAAAGCATTTTCTAGAGTGTCCAAAACTAATACTAACCAAAAAGACCACCATTTGTTATCTTTTATCCTACTTTACAACCAAGTCATAATTAGATACATAAAAAGTCCAAACATCTGATTTAATGTAACAGGATCTAAAAAAAAACATTAGAAAGGCCAAAGCTCCTAAGGCCTTCATGCCTTTTTATCTGGTGGCAGCCTTACCAGGGAATCCCTCAGCGTCACCAGTTTGTCCCCCGTTCAACTTTTGGTCATCCATTGCATTGGCAGTGACAATATACGTCCATGAATGATAATTATGAATATGCAAATGTATTATGAATGTGCACTATGCTTCATTTTACACTAGAGATTTTGAATATGAACACATGCCCGTCTTTTTAACACCGTAATAGTGAGAAAAGCTGCTGAATATGGGTGTTTTGCTAGCCCAGCTTTCCAAAAATGGTCCTATCTGTATCTATGTGTATCCATTTGTCACGATATTGGTGTAAAGAAAATAGTACTTTAGCATTTTCAGGAGACTGGGCACTTTTTTATTCGGCACAGAAACGGTTAGAGATTTGAGTAATTTTTATTACTTTGCACACTGGTTTTGTCTTCCCCTTGACGTGTTTACAATATACAGCTTGTAGGCCTGCCCCGCCACACTAAAGGTAATGTCCATCTAGGCTAATGTCCCTCCTGATGTCCTTCCTTGGCAACATGGCACAATAATAAAGAATAGGGCCTTCAGCTGTGCCTCTTCTCCTTTTAGATGCTTTGTTCCACATTCTTACTTGCGCAGCCCTCTTGGCATCTTGAGACTACACTTCTAGGTGGCATAGACATATCACATAACTTTTAAAGTGCCTTTAGGCTTTTTAACAGTACAAGAATAACACCCCTAGCTGAGGGTGTGTTCAAAGTTAACCCTTAAGCTAGATCATTCTCAACTCCTACTCCTATCTCCGTAAAGCTGGCAAGCAATACGACACGTTTATATCAACAACTCTAGCTATAGCAGGTCAGACGAGCTGTCAGGTATTGTCATCGGTCCGGGTGCATGTTTGGTGTATCGGCGACTACTATTATCTACTACAGAGATGTACATATTGGCCCACCAATCCTTTAACAGTCTTCAACAGTCATGAACGTCAGCTTGCCATTGGAGAAACTATAGATATCATTTAAAGTTTCTACATATGTGACGTTTTTGGGATACTTTAGTCTTCAGTCTTCATATATCTAACGGCTCGTATATACATCCTGGCATCGAGGTCTCTAAGTCAAGCTACTCAAAGCCGTTCCTGATGTCATTGTCAGTTCCTAGGCCGCTCATCCAAGACAGATCTTTGTCCATGGAGACATCAAATGGGTAATCCAGTAGAAAGCGCAAACTTCGGATTGGTGTCCCACAAGGTTCAGTCCTGGCTCCAGCTTTTCAACATTTACATCGCAGAAATGCCAAGAGAGATTGTTCGCAGATGATACGGCACTTGGAATGCCTGTTGATTCTCTGAGGCCTTAGAATGGTTTTACAGAAAGATCTAATCACTGTAAGCCAATTCATCCCTGATGACACTTGAACTCACAAAGCCAAGACCGTCATTCTGTTTTTCACTCTTGCAAAAAGAGTCACTTAACACCACTCTGGCTGGAGTAACTGTCACGCGAACCCATGTCCCAACACCGAAGTACCTGCGTCACAATGCCAGCCAGCTACTTTCCATCAACACACCAAGCAGTCCCGCGCCAAGTACGCCCTCGTGCCAATCTCCTCAGAAGGCTCGCAGGACTGGATGGGGTGCATCTTTCAACACTTTCTAAATCACTGTTTTTGCATCGAAACTGCTGATATCCCCTTGAATGTGCATGAAACTTATTTATTGGCCCTTTTGGCGACGCCGGCCTGTAGAAAATCTTACAATTCTGTCGCATAGCTCCTCTAAACTTTAGGCCTAGAGGAACTTTCAGATGATCAGCTCGCCAAGAATGTGATGAACCTGGTACCTAATCCCCTCTCATTTCTTTGCTACCCAATCCATGACACTACATTCGCAGTATCCCTATCGATCATCCTGGATCGATGACATATGCCCGGGGGGGGGGGGGGTTCTCAACACAAAGGACCATACAGGGACGTGGCACAAACATCGGTCCCATTGTCAGCCTTCTGGTATATCATGACCCCTTTTTTCATGCAATTTGGGATAGCACATGGGTCTTTATAGAAAATTTTCTGAATTTGTTGTAAAATTAGTCACATTTTCTCAATCGGAAACCCAAATTTGCTAAAAAATTTTGAAAATCAGTCCATTTCCTCAAATTTCTGAATCTGAGCTTAAATGGCACAATTTTGCGGTGAAAATGGCATTTGGTTCAATGTGGCCAAAATGTGCATCTCTGGTATATCTATTGGTGTCCCTTGTTTGGCAAAAAATGGTATAGCTATGGTCTACTTCCAGAGTCGCAGAGGCACGTCCCTACCCCAACCAAAGTTTAGACCCCCCCCCCGGGGACATATGGTCTGACAATGGTCATCCTCTACCTTGAACCTAAAGCAGTTTTGTCGACGCCCCTCAGAAGCCAGGACTGCGACGTTGATAGGTAAACATAGGTCAAGCTCAACAGACTTAGAACTGGCGTTGGTCGTAAAAAGAACTTCCTTCAATGTCGATTGTGGAAGCCCACAAACTATAGCCACATCATACGCTACTGTGAGGTCTACATCTCAATAATCAAACCTTACCACCTGGTCGATGGAACTCCACTGGTTACATACGGCTTCCACTAGATTTTTGGACTTAAACTAAAGAACAAGCTCTATATTTACAATATATTGAAACAAATCAAATGCAGAATTTTTAAATGTCATAGGAGTGATATAGATCCTAAGGACGTACTGAAGCTTTATAATCAATAGATACACGCATACCATTCTAAACTTTGCATCATTCCTAATCCTGAATACTGACACTAGCATACAAACGTTCAGTCATCACAGTTTCCACCCTTTATCTCACGGTTTAAGATGGTTTGGATCACTCTTGCTCAACTAAAAGGGAGGCCAAACAGTGCAAAATTAGAAACAGACGTCTCATTCACACCAACCTTAATTTGCTCAAACCTGATGATGTAGCAGTTGCAAGAAACATCGTGGATTCTTATGGATACACCGAATCACACCTCATGACAGTAAATCCTGTGGTCAAACTTGCAACATCACTGCACCGACATCATTAGATGTCATGATATAATTTGTGCCAACATAAATGGACATTAGTGTTGAAGACGCTACACCAGATTCCGGTGAAAACTATTGTAACCGGAACCTCTTCTATTTTGTATCATTTGATACCTAATAAGATGAACAAGTTTTTTAAGCCATCTTGGTTTTGGCTACTTATGATTTTTGGACACTCTAAATACTGCTTCTATTATATATTCTCTTTTCCTTAATTAAAACATATGTTTAGACACTTAATTTTTTTACTTCTAACTTGCCGACTTATCAAGTTATGATCCAATTAGAAAATGGCAGCCATCTTAGTTTAGGATATTTGTGAGTTTTAAGTCTAAAAATAATGACTTTATTAGATTCCCTGTGCCTTAAAACATATATATAGACACTTTGTTTGTATTTCCAACTTGTCTGGTTGGAAAGTTATGATAAAAATAGAAAATGGCGGCCATTTTGGACGCCATCTTGGATTTTGGAGAGAGCTCCAGGGGGATTTTGGGGGGACTTTTAGTATGTTATTCTACTCATATTTCTGAACCTATCCTGAAAAATTCAGCTTGTTATGAGCTATTTCCAGGTTAAAACTAATGATCTTGGCCTACTAGGGTTTACATAGACTAAGGCACAGGGGGAGATGGTAAGATCATACACGGGGGACGTACCACGAAAAGGGACATAGCCGAGCGTCTTGAACAAGACTAGGTACTTGCCTGTGCCGCAGTTTTCCCGGTAAGAATTTCGGTGGGAATTACTACTTATTCCAGATTTTCAAATACTGCTTATACTTGATTTTCATATTTGTTTAGCTATAATTAAACTTTAAACTCGTCTGTCTCAAAATGCCAGGACATAGTCAGTTCTGGCTCTAAGAGGACGTACGAAAAAAAAATCGGGATCCGACTTGTTTAAAGTTTAGAAACAGTCGTAAATGGCGTCTTCAGGACCGCTTTAAATGCCTAAGTGTCTGTTTTTCACAAAGAACAGTAATATAAGGTGTTGATAGGACCTAACACTATTAATTATTAATTTCATAATAAATTTGTTATTGTTCACCCTGCATTGGTCAATGTCTTCGTTGACCGCTGGTGTGTCGATCAGGTCCTGGATTTTTATGTACGTTTTTTAATGATACTTGTTAACAAAGTGGTAATTATTACAAATGTCGTTAATTATTATTATTATTACTATTATTATATTGCTATCCTGTACGTTAGGGCGAAATTGGCTTTTGTTATTCCCTCAGAACGCTCTTAGGGCGAAATATCGTTTCCCCCTAACGTATCCCTTTATATTGTGGTTTATTCTGTTTTGGATAACAAAGGATATGAATATTAATTTACGCAAATGAAGGATAATCCGTAGAATAACAAAGGATATGAATATGAATTTAAAAAAAGAACTCATAATAACCTAATGAATAATTAAAATTTCCTCCTATTCCACTGTTAGATTTGTTATTATGATAATAATTATTATTATTATTAATTTTACATTGTGGTTGAAACTCGCGATTATGTTTTAATTTGCAAGAATATATTAAAGAATATATTATTGTACAAACAATACATTACATATGTTCCCACAATGTGCGATTCGCCCATATCTAAGGCACATGAAACTCGCGGCTCCTTGAGTTTGGTATTAGACATCTCTAGGGTTTCCACATTGTGTTTTCTGTAGGATAGAAAGTCTTCGTCGCTGGTCCACATCCACATCACGTCTGTCTGTGTAAGCAACACCAGGAGAAAATCGATCATTTATCTTTCGTATAACATTTTGTTTTTATTACAAAGTTGATCGAACAATTTGCTTTTTCCATTCACAAACTTGCAATGCAATTATATAAGCCATCCATACCAAAACAATGTAAATGAGTTACATTTGTATTATCCATTTGAAAACTAAGAAGCAGTTTTAATCTTAACCTTTCAATGACAGGACAGAATTTAATTGGAAAAAATAAATTTTCTTAAAAGCGAAGAATCAAAATTCCGGGAAGGCCTTCTATATTATTCAATCTCTATTTTGGCATCATTACCGTTCGATTGGATTGTGACTGAACAACGCCCTCTGTATATCCGAACTCTTGTGCGCTACGAAGACAAAGAAATCCTGGCTCGTTCATGCAATTTTGAACCTGTCGAGCTGATGGTCTCTTATCTGGGTATTCTTGCCAGCAAGCTTCCACCACACATTCTAGATTTTTAAATGATGGTCGTCTGGTGTACCCCAAGAACTCAAAACTGGGTCTTTCACCATCAACGGTATTTATTTCCGAGTCAATCGATGTCTCATTTCCACCAGGCGGAACACCACTGATGATATGATACAATACCATACCTACTGAGAACATGTCAGCCTACAGCAAACAAAAGAAACGATGTTTATCATTCTTGTCTGTTGTATAATAACATGATTTACCTTTCATTCTGGCAGCTATCTGGCTGTTCAGCCAGATGTGTAGACCGACGTGGCATGATATTTAAATGTGCTTGTTCCGATGTATGTCTATTGTGTTCTCTGCTTGATATGAGAGCCTGGCACTTGTACATACGCCCCATCAAGTACCGTGGGAAACAAACTTGCGGTTTTGATGGAAGAAGCAATAATGCATATTGCAAAGCCTATCCAATGCTGTGCTAATATTGATGGTTAACCATTAAAATAGCGGTTTTTTGTTTATATCCTGGGAATGAAATGTATTTGAGGGCTTATATTTCAGGTCGACAATGAACAAAATCGGCCCTTCATCTGATATCAAAATCGATACTACTTCCGGGTAAATCAGGGGGGTCCCAAAGACGATCGGAACACGCACCTTTAACCAAACTCAGGCGAAAAAAAAAAAAAAAAAAAAAAAAAAAAAAAAAAAAAAAAAAAAAAAAAAAAAAAAAAAAAAAAAAAAATTTGCTTGTCCGTATTGTTTCTTGTATTGTGTTGACTTTGTGTGGTGTATCTTCGTAGTTGTTTTTTATTGTTGTTGTTTTTTATTTCTTTTTTTTTTAAGATAAATCTTCCAAAAACTCCCAATGTATGAAAGCCCTTGAACTTGTTTAAAGCAATCCTATAGCATAGGTTGCATATAGAAAAATGTTCTCCTTTAAACAATTTCCATAAAATTTAAAAACATCTCTAAAAATGTAAATAATGGGGGAAAGGTTTGTACAGGGTCAAAATTCAAACATGTCAAATTGTTTTTATACCTATAGAGATTTGTCATCTAGTCATTAGAGAGTTAAACAAAGTATTGTTTGCCCTATCTACGGTAATTAACAGTTACCGACAATGTCGGTAACTGGGAGTCATTTTGGGGGTTATAGACAAAGCAGACAAATTAATTGTCTGCTTTGTCTATAACGGATAATATATGCTATTATACATTTGACATTTCAGTACGTAAATGATCCCAAAGGATATGTAGACTTTTGTTACATTTTGACTTCTAAGTATGTGACCAAATGTTACAAGGAGTGCAAGTATAAGAAATTGGGCAAATTATACTTTTTAATACTTACGATGTGACCAAAATGTTGTATAAATTATAATACAATGTACTTACTTTATATTTCCCCTGTCGAAACCTTTCCCCCTGCAAATGCACTTTCCCCTCGTTTGTGCTTCTATACTTTTGGTATGTTATTCGCTTATTATTATTATTATTAAAATGCACTTATTAAGCGCCTTTACAAAATAGTTCAAAGCGCTTTGCAAAGATAAAAACTATATGTACAACGGAGAAGAAATAATAATAAAAAAATACCACCAATATACAATCAACCACTCCACAGTTCACACACACGCCACCGCACACAAACACTCCATACATACACACTCCCACAAAGACTCATACCCACAGCACATGCTCACCTCCCCCGCGATTCTTGGAGATTTTGGCCCGAAATCATGCTCCAGGAGCATATATTTTCAACTCGTCTCATAGGGGCGCTATTCATTATTATGTGTGCGCTTTATTCCGTTAATGTTTATATTGAAGTATTACAAAAGAACGACTTCCTGCCGGCTCGGATTGCGTGACGTGTGTCTGTGGGTGCTCGTCTTGTTATCTAAAAGTCGTGGGTTCGAATCCCACTCCAGGAACAAAATTTAGTTTATGATTTTATTTGTATTTTAGAGTTGGAGATTGGAATCATAAAAAACATTGAAGTAGAAAAATATTGAATAGCTGCCTAATGAGATAATAAGACTAGTCATGGTCCTGGAGCATGATTTCGGGCCAGAATCTCCGACGTGCCTCCCCCGCACGCAAAAACAAAACACATCCAGAACACTACATCCATGCGAACACCCATACACACACAAGACGCACCGAATATACAAGTATGCAAGGACTTACAGAATGCGTAAAAGGTTATTAGTTACAAAAATAACCTATGCTTATTCTTAAAAAAAGACAAATATTGCAAAAACAAAACTAATTTCAGGATAAAACAGGAATAAGTTGAGGCGGTGGTGTTACGCAGAGGGGAAAAGGTACGTTTTCAGCCGCTTCCTAAACGTCATAACCGTACTTGAGTTGCGAATTTCTTTGGGAATTGAGTTCCATAACTTTGGAGCGGCAACATGAAATGAATTGTCCCCATAGTTACGGTAGGTCCTCGGAATGGCAAGACGGGTTGTGTCATTATTAGAACGAAGACTCTTCCGGCCGGGCGAATATTTAACTAAAAATTCAGCAAGATAGGGTGGGCCATACCATTACCGTTTGTTCTGATGTAATTATTATGAGGTCAGTACATCACTTTGTTTTTAACTCCTTGCAAAGTATTAATGAAGGCCTATTCATAAATACATAAAGACACTATACTATCTATCAGTGATATAAAAATCGCTGATAAAATCAGATTTTTGATAGCCTGTAACAAGTATAGGTATCCTACTATAATATATCGTACAAGTGCTAAGACTGAAGGTAACCTAAAGAGGACAAATTTGATATTTTAGTCATTACTGTCTGTATGGACACTTACTGCAAGACGTAACTGAATGGAGATTCATATCTTTGAAGACCGCTGTTTTAGTCCATTTCGGTCAATTTTTCAGTTGCAATTCTACAGAATAATCCTTCACTTTTAAGCTATTCCTGCAAATTTCCAATACTTTCACTCTTTGGGGTGAATCACAGATTACCAATGGATCAGCCTAATTAATATATCGTTAATCTCTAGGTACAGTAATTTATTTTGATCTTACCTTCTTGGTATATGCTTTACCACTGATGATCTCCGGTGCTACATAGATATGGCTACCAGCAAACCCTCGTACCGCCCCTCCTGTTGCATACTGTGAGATTCCATAATCCGTTAATTTCACATTCACTACATCATGGTGTTCAGTAGAAAATACCAAGATGTTATTCGTTTTCAAATCTGTGTGAATAATATCCTGGTCATGCAAACATCGAACTGCTGAACAAATCTGGAAAGCAATTTTGAATGATAGCACACGATCGAGGAGAGTGCCGTTGATATATATATCTGAGGCCTTTGTGGACGAAGACTTGAACGCTCAAATTCTTTCTTGAGGAAGGAAGCAAGATCTCCGTGTTCTGCCAACTCCATAGCAAGTCGCAACTGTTGTTTTCCACTTGATACCCCGATTAACTTCACGATGCATGGATGCTTCGGTAAGCGAGACATTATTGCTACCTCCTTCCGGAAATTATGAAATTCTCGAATCACTGATTCTTCAGATGTTCCCATGCCTTTTGAATTGTGGTTTAGAAAGTTTTTAAGCGCCACATCTTTTCCTTGATAATTGGCCCGATAAATGACACCAAAGCTCCCTTTTGCCAGCATTTCATCATCCACCTTCAAAAGCTTTTCGTCTATAATGGGCACATCTATGTCCAAGACGAATAGATCTGGAAGAAGTTCTTTCAACAGTAGGGAATGCTTTTCATTGATTGCATGGTCGTGCACCCTAAATAGAGAGATAAGTCAAATAAGAATATACACAATACTGGAATTAGCATTCATTTAAGTAAACAACGTGATACACAGAAAATCGTGTTATTTAGCTTATGTTGCATATTAATGCATGCCAAAGCCAAAATAAATGTTCACTTCCTGTTTCTAAAACAAGAGTACGAATAGTTATATCAATTGCAATTCTACTATTTTCCTGATATGTCCGCCTCGCCCCTCTGTAGGGGCAACTTTGCTTGATAGGTCCAGGATTTAAACTTTTATTTGTAAATGGATCACAATGGCACATAGGTGTAAAATATGTTGAGTTTACCAAGCCAATATTAAGGACTCCGTAGGGTTTATTAATAAGAGCAAAATCAGAAGGTTTTACTTAGTTTTTACTTAATTCCCCTTAAATACAAGGCAGGGGTCCGCTCCGTGATTATTGAAACGTGACAAAAATGCATTTAGAGATTTAATTAAGGTATATACAAAAATATATACTAAGATATATTTTACATGAAAGATGTGCCAAATAACACAAGCATGCCATTAAATATTTCAGTCATCTGGTCTGTTACCTCGAAACAGCTATTTTGATTATCTCAGCTGCGCAAAATCAGTATCGTATTATATTTCAAAGGGTATATGAACAGGTAAATAAATAGAACATAGGACAGAAAGCTTGTCCGCTCTTGTAGATTTTTGTAATTTTTCAGGAACGTGAGTAAAAGTGGTCATTATCAAGTGATGTTTACATATATTTTGTAAGCTAAAAAGTGATTGTTGATAACATTAAGGTAAATTACATTTTCACTATAAAAACTAACCCTTCACATTTAATTTCTTCCAGTCCTTTTGTTATCGCATCAACTGTCAGATCTCTCGCCTGATAAATTCCACAATATTTTAGGACATTGTCCAAGGTGCTTTCTATCCCTGCCAGACACATACTTCTCTCGCAAATAGGGCATGGTGCCATTCGTTGAACCGTTATTCCTGCGTGAAAACATCATAAGCGAATTAAGGTTAACTTGTTCTTCCGCAGTCATTTGGAAGTCCTAATTAAGTTTATGAATGAGGCCATTTTGTCATGCACAGAACTTTTTTTTTTGAAGAGACATTCCAAGTAAAAGGACTACAAGGCAATCAAATCAGCAGATCCAGGTACTCTTTGGTAGGTAGTATACATTGGTTGAATAGCAACTAATCCTATTGCTCGTGTTTTTAGCATTACCTAAACAATTTTCTTTGTGAACATATGTAGGGCGATTGACCAAATCATTGTGCTTTACAAGATCTAACAAAAGATGAGCGTCCTAAAGCAATTGCATGCATGAAGAAGACATGAGTGTCCGCAGAAAACCTGGACTGGAAACCTAATTAATGTACGACTATGGACTCATGTGAAAATGGAACATAAGGTACACATTTTTTCCCCACCACATCTTCCCGTGAAGTCATTGGGTTGTTCTACAGTAGAACAACCCAATGACTTCACGGGAAGTAGAACTTCTACTTGCCTGAACAAAATACCGTCAAAAGGTACTCGATGTGGTCCACAACAATTCCCATGTGTTTTTGCATGGATCCCTTGGATGAACTTTGTATAGATACACATATATAGGTAGCTCTGCGGCGCTCTATGATCTGCATGTCAATTTGCTTATTCTCATTTGCCATTGATAGACCTTCTTGCCAAGCTGCTATAATATACCTGCAGAATTGTTTTGCAGTAAAGGTGAATACATATGGGCTCATATAGGGTCACATGGGCTCACCAACATGTGGGACATACCCGAAGGCCATTGTATCCAAATATCATGAAAATTGATCGACATATGTGGATACACTAAGCAATTTGCTAATTTTGACAAATTTTGAACCATGACCTCTAATGATATCTACATGACCTCTGACCCACATTTGGCAGGTTTTACTTGTGGGGTACTACCCAAGGACACCCCCACACACACACACTACCAAACCAATTAATGTGTGCGTTGTTTTAATTTGCAATACCAAAAGGTAAGGGGTGGCTTTAAAATTCAACGGCCGGGTGATCGGTCATTTTTGGCGGTTAAACCGTATTTCATTGTTTAGAATGACAGTAGATTTGAATAATAGAAACCTATTAAAACCGAAATAAACCGGATGGAATCAACGAGCAACTAGTGGTTGAATTTTGAAGCTACCTCTTTCTACACCAACTGGAGTGCAGAAGACCCAAGTGTTAATTTTAGCACCATTCGGGGAAAAGGGTGTTTATTTTGTTCGTTGTACAAGGATTACCTATTACTAGCATCGGATTGATTTTGTTCATCTTCAGCGTCTTCATTGTTCATATCCACCAAACATCTGCAGGCCAGACGTGTCC